>NMRB01000332.1:0-18665 GCA_002633025.1 Notospermus geniculatus | reverse complement strand
TTGGGTTGTGCTACAACACAAGTTATCTTTTGACCACTCACAGTATTACTATTGTAGTTATAATACAGCCTCACCATCCTCTCTTAGAGCTGAGATCCTCACCTGTGTCTGTTGTCAGATAACACTATACATATCTGAGATATCACCCTCACTCAGTGCTGGGCACCTTTTCAAATGCACTCAATGCACTATATCAATCAAAGTAAGTTGTGCAATGTAGTTCTCAAGGCACAAATCAGTCTTTGCCACAATAATTGTCATATTTTTAATGTTGACTACCACCACATTACAGGGAACAAAAAGAAATGTACTGTGTAGAAACACCTCAGATTTTTGGGGTGGACTGCCATCATTTGTGGTTCTTGTCTTAATGATCTTGCTTTTTCACCATCTCTGGCTGAGAAGATGACACTGACATCAGGTCATGAAGGAAAGACTTGAAGTCAAGAAGACAAGAAACTAATCAAACTCGCAACATTTGTCGTGAGAGTGCCAGAACGGCGATACATCTAACGAACCCAACTAATAGTTCGTTGTTTGAGGGTGAGTAGCTGGCATGCCAGCGGCTGTAGTTTGTCCTATCACAGTCTCGGAGCTTTTTGGGGACTCGATCCAAGTGTTGTGGTTAGTGAGAAATGTATTGCTAAAGATTAAGAACATGGCAAATAAGAGCTGTTTTATATTTCTATTGTGAAGAACAGCAATATCTTTATGACGTACAAATATGATTGTAATAATATGTGTCTTATATTGAAAACTGGTTGTATAAGCATATATTTGTTGATAGGACCTGTTCACCTGTCTTAGATCTGAATGCATGTTGTTAGGAGGCGTGTTCCTGTCTCAAAGCTGTGGTGACCCACATTTTGGGGACAAAATCTGAAGAGCATCACCACAGCCATGTTTGTCCATGTCCATTTCCTCTTTGCATCTTACCTTGTCAATTTTATCAGAAAGCCTTAAGTCAAACTTACGGTATCATCTGGGGATGGTATTGAATGACAGAGGAGTGAAATGTTTACCCCCTGATGTCAAGGATACTATAACAGATTGTACACTCTGGTCATTGATATCACTGTGTTCTTCCAAACCCTCGGTGTTAGTCTAGGGATCAATTTGCATGCTTGTTATATTATCAATATGAAAGTTCAATCATCTTTTGGCTGATGGTACAATCAAGTACTGGGGTCTGTATTCATATCAAAATCATCTTTTAGTAATCTGCTGTACTATGTATAACTTATTGTGGTATAGAATTTCTGTGTGGACCATTCTTCATGAGGGTCATGGCCTTGGGTTGCTTCGGTTGGTTAAGCAGCAGTTCATGACAGGTCATGGTATCACGATGATCACATTTCTCTATTTTCCACAGGGATAGAGAACCCTTGACATTCATTGGTTCTTTTCATTAAGGCTGGTGGCCAAGGGAAGTCCCCTCAGTTTCATGGTTGGCTCCACCTGTATATTATACAGATGTACATGTACAGTACGCAGTTGCAGAAGTTTGCCTTTTAGGCATTCAGTCAAAGTACTGATACGAAATGAAAGTTATGGCCACAACACACAATCAAATTTTCATCCAATTTTTTTTAGAAAATTCATGTTCCGGGCCCATGGGGGCTTTAATGTATAAACCCGCATGTAGGCCTTTATTGAGCATATTCAGAAAATTGGATGAAAAATTTGATCGCGTGTAGCGGCCATTATGCAAGTTTTGCTGATAACCAGATTCTCTACAATTGAAATGACGATATGTTTGTTCACATTTTTTGGATGATTTGATTTGATTGCATTTAATGAAAGTCACAAGTGCAACACAAGCTGACCATATGGTCAGCTCTAGTTTCTGTTATATTGGTCTTTTTGCACATTTCACATTATGTATATTCGTTAAGGGGACAATTTGAAATCTCTGATGATTATTTTGCTTGCCAATGCCATGCTCATGTCACCATAGTGCTCTACTAGTCACTAATGTCATAGTGCTCTCTACTGGTCACTAAATACCATAGTGCTGTACTAGTCAGTAGTTACATAATCAACATATCTGTCCATGACTGTTCTCTTGGTAAGCTGGCATCACACATGTTCATGTCATTGTATGTTCCTGAAGCTAGCAGGTTCCTGAAGCTAGCAGCAGACATACAAGTCTAATGGGACCTCCTTTCAGGACACTTCTGCCAGGAGAACACCTCTCTATGATGGGCACAAAAACTCAATTCGAAATGGCAATTTGACCTCTGTAATCAGGACACCTCTCAATTAAAGACAGCATTGTCAGTCTGAAGGCTGTCCTTAATAGAGAGGTTCCACTGTAAATAGATTGAACTAACTCTACCTGTACTTCCTGGTTGCACTTGTTCTTGTAATGAAGACAAGATTGACCAAGTGTATAAATGTCAAAGACTGTTGACTGCATGTTCATGTAAAGACCTTTATTGTCTAGGGGTAGATTTTAATCTTAAAACTGTTATTGATGAGACTAGAATCCATTACTTTTATTACTGGGGATTTGGAAAATTTGATATCAACGGAATATTTTCTTATCAAGTGGAATAGTCTGTACTTAGTATTATGAATATGAAGTGTCAAATGAATCTTTTGTGGATNTAACACCATAAATGTCAACAAGACGTGAATACTATAGAATAGTGACCGACTTTACTCTCTGGTTCGGTAAGAACCTAATGCCTTCGACCTGCAGAAGTCACTGGATGCCATGTCTTGATGTTGCTCTATTGACTGACTCAGGGTGAATACAGTGGCGCCACCAAATAGCCTGGTAGTCTATCATGTTTCGGAGGTGTTTTGAAAGTGCCTTATAGTCGTTTGCATTTCTTTTGACCACCACCGTGGCGTGGTGGTCTTTTTTTAGTGCTCGGATCTCCAGTTTTTGTTCATGCAGTTCAGCTTTAAGTCAAAGTGTGATACTTATCTTTTGTGTTGAACAAAGGATAAGTGTTACACTTAGACTTAAGTAGTTTTATGAATATGGGGCCTGGAGTGCCGACTCGACGGCAGACACCACGCCGGACGCAGTCTGAAGCGCTCCTCCCAGATTACTTTCGCTCAGTTTAGTTCATTAGTAGTCGTCAGTGACATCACACAGACACTGGTACACGGTCTACACTGAAAAACGTCACACCGGGAATCGCCCAACCCGTCATGGTCCATCGGCTTTCCTGTACCCGCTGTATTTCCCGCCAACTAATCATCGCAGATTGATCCAATGAAGCAGACGACAGATCAACAATAGCATGTTGATTAGATTTTCATTGAAAGCAGCAGGAATGGCGGCAATCGTCATTACAAAATGATTGAATGCTTTCAACACGAATTCTACGCTTTCCAGCGAATAAATAAACCGTCGTAGCGTATGGGGGAAAGGAAATTCATCCACCCCGGCCCTGTGGAATGGACAGAGCCGCACGTGATTCACACAAGGAATTGCAGTCCCCGACTGCAGCAGTCATTATATCGGTGGACAGGACCTCGGCGGTGGAACGTGTTTGAGGGAGCAGGGAGAGTGTCTCATACGACGCGTTCGAAGTCCGTGTCGATGAGGTGACGGCTTGAAGACCAATTAAACTAAGAGGAAACGACAGGCGGCGACCCATCCAAACGTGCAGTGTGACCGGTTCGGGTTTACCATTCACGATATTTCATTATTATTTACCTATATACATGTCAAACTATTGATTGATCACCTCATATTTCTCACTCAATACCATTTGTCAACTTTCTCTCCAAGGAGAAGAAATGCTCACCATACTGATGTATGGTTTTATGGTGCGTCTGTCAACATCTGATTGTTGAACGCAGTCGGATCAAGTCATGGACTCAGAATGACTCGTTGAACATTTTCTAAAGCTTTTGCCAGGACTTGCGACCCAGATGGACAACTTTGTTTACGATAGACTGATTTACCGTGGCGTCACCAGTGAAAATATAATGGACATCGAAGAATCGTACTGTGCTAGATCTCGCCAACAATGGTCTTTCATCGGGATTAGACGTCTTGTCAGTCAGAGCGATAAGGACAAAGCAGCCCCAGCTTGGAAGCCGTGTAAACAAGAACCAAACCAAATCAATCTAAACCAATAACCGATCAAGGTGCGCTGACAGGACGTCCTTCTCTGAGACCAGAGATGGAGTGAAAGGAACGGAAATTCTTTCACGAGACAGCTGAGATATTCAGCTGATGGATGACTTTATTACGGAGAATATTCATTCGAACAGTGATTGTGCTCCCACACTCCACGTGCTACAGGAGTAGCCTATTGTTGATGGACTGAGACTCCGTCGGGCTGTCGCAGCAACGTCACCATTCCGACCTGACCACGGGACAGTTGCTGTCAGTTCGACGTCGAGGGCCGTGTTCAACGAGCGGATTCGTCCAAGTTACCGGTACCTCAAAACAGAACTATTCCATAGGAAAAGCTTTTCGTTACCCGAGTATATGCGTCTTCGGATGAGCCGTCGCACAATCTTTTTATGAAATTGAGTGAGGATATATTGTCAAACATAGTGTCGTGCTCGCAGAGACCCCGTATTTTTTTCAAGATCAACATTTGAAATTCTCGCCTCAGGAAATTATCAGAGGAATGCGTCTATGAGATTATCATCCGTGACATACCAGGATACTCCCGCTAGCGGTTGTTCTCAGTGTCTCCATTAAAGTTCAGTTGATAACCTCCAGGCAGGACTGTGAGGAAAGATAGGCTACCAGTAGTGCGGGCATCACCGGACGATTAGGGTGAGAACGAGTGGATTCGACATGGAGTCGAAGGGAAGGAGGCACTCTGAACCGACGAGGTGCGGCTCAGAGAGGGAGGAGGAAAGCAAACACCAGAACAAAAACGTCGCACGCCGCGGTGCTCAGGAGAAAGACCGTCTGGACCAGATCCAGGAGATGGAACGGAAGAACATGAAACGCGAACAGCAAAGACTTCGGCAGGAAATGAGAGCAAAGCAACAGTTAACTCCGAGTGTTGATTCCTATCTGAATCAGCAGATGGGCAGACGGACTGCCATGAGACAGAATGAATATGACCAGATAGCGAAACGTAGCGACGGACAGAGGCGCGCGATACTGGAACCACAATATTTCATGCAGGATGACGAGGTTGATTCTGATGAGGAAGAGGTTGAAGGGAAACAAGATGCTTCGTGATGGATTGGACAGTTCCTACCGAAGCAAGACTGCTCAGACTGCTTTAGGCTTTCTCATGTTGATCATGCAATAAGAAGAGTCATCGTTGCCATCCCGGTGCATAAGATCTTCTCTATCATTACATTGTATTTGTTGGAATATTTAATTATACATAATGGACTAACGTATTGCGAATAAACACACCACAAACATGACAAATAAATGACTTCGCGACTCTGACCACACCCCATGCTCTGACCCTACGCCGAAAAAGTAAGGCGAGGCGCACATTTATAGTAGACGGCAAATCTGAAAGATGTAGGCCTAGGGGTGTAAAGTTGACTGACCAACGCTCTGCTCGATTCGTCATTCTGCCGGGGTCAGTGGACTTTAAAAACACCCCGACTGCATTGAGTTTTGCCGTCCATGTGCGCCTCGCCTAAGGGTAGTGAAGATATTGCCGGAAAATTGCGATTGAAAGTGTGGAAACAGCGGAAAAACGCTTGCAGATGAATTTCGCAATGTGCAAATCTCCGAACAAAACTGGGCTTGTGGGAACAAACGGTAACCTGCATAAAACGTAGACGTAAGGACTGAGGACTCTCGCACGGCGTGAACAGTCAGACACAATACAATATGTAGTTCGATATAAAGCTAGGTCCAGTTTACAAATGTAAATCGGAGTAGGTATTAATAGTACACAATGTTTGTTTTTATAATTGCCTTGTCATCTATCATTCAAGAACACCAAACGGCGGGTCTCAAAAGTCGCATCTAGACCATGACTGGTGGGGCATGATTGTTCATTCTCTAAGAAGGCCTAATACAAGGTGTGACGTCAGTGAGATTTGACAGACCGCCAACGGGAGTGTAGGCCTATTCATTCAGCAATCAATTATGATGATTTCTGATGTATTTTATCTTTATCATCTTTATGGTGCTGCTCCAGTTCCGCCGTTGGTTCACGGTCTGCGTATCAATTCACAGCGGATAGGATGGATGCCAACCGTTTAGTCTCAATTCACCCAGAGACGCCGTTAGTCTCAATTCACCCAGAGATCATCCGGCCAGCCCCGGTTAGTATCATCGCGGGCTGGCGCCAAAATGTATGTGGGCTTTGGGGACGAGGTTATCCACGCTTTATCGCCCACTCTGGTCAGTGAGACCACGACAGTCGTGCCTGGAGACTGCACGATGGCTTGGGTGGAGAGTGAATTCTCCCTGATGTAAGCCATTGTCTGATTGGATACCTCAAAATAGAACACCAATCAAACGCGCCTTTACAATGTGACATTTCCAGGATCTGAGACATGTGCGACGGCCTCGTGGTCAAACATGTCAAAGCGTTTGAAACAGAAAGGTACGCCGTCAATTGTTTTTGAGTTGACACGCCCCCTCTCTTTATTGCCGCGAAGATCTATGGGATTTCAAGTGACTGCCACATGTTGGGTGGTGGGCGTGGTCAAGCATCATCCCCGACATGGGTTTCCCTTTTGCTCTATTTTCTATTTTCAGGGGCTGGTGATGTTGATGTGGAGGATTTTGATCGCATGGAGATAGAGCCAATCTTGGATGAATCCATCACAGAGCCAGTATCCATGACAAATATGTTTGCATCTTATGTTGTGGACAAAAAGCTGACATCAAAACTCATTAAGTATGTGACTGTAGCCCTACAGTAGTTCAACCCTTCTGAAATAACTGGGAGCTGGCAATGAAACCTTGTTTAGTGTGTTGAGTCTTTTCTAGAGTTTCAGATTGTAAAGTTCCACTTGAAAAAGACCCCGGTTGGGGTCGAAAATTCGTGAATTCTGGAGATTGACTTCTTGCTTATTTATTATCATTTTGTGTGTCAATTTTGTGCTTTTCTGTATCTTGGTTTTGTGTGTTGGGATACAATGTAGATTCATCCATTTCAGGGAGCTATCACAGCACTTTCCTCTTGGAGACCTCAGCCATTTGAGACGAGTAAAAAAGACCAGTGAAGGAGGTAACTATCTAACACTGAGACCTCAATTACTAGGCCTGTATCACAATCATGCTGAGCTAAGCAACTGGTAACTGGAGACCAAGAACCAAGATTTCACAATGCCTTGCTTGTCACATTAGTTACCGGTAATAGCGAACCGCCCGAGTGACGTCGGACGTGTCAATTTCATTGTGTTTGTCCAACCCTGCTTTTGTCCTGTTTCACCATCGACAATGTGGTCACTCAGTAAAGTCTACTTGTTATCTAATATTTGTCCGACCTTCGTTGGTAAAAATAGAAACCGGGCGGTGTGCTATTAGTTGGTTGACTTTTCTCCATTTTCAGAGTTGATGGTGCTGTTATGTCCCACCCAAGGCCATGCTGATCATGCTAGCCTTGATGAAGTATTAGGGGACAAGCCAGTCTCTAAGGCTGGTTTAGGTGCTATAGAAACTGTGAAAGTCGCTTCAGTGGAAGTGAAGACAAGGAGACAGTTTGAAGAATGTAGTCAACACTGGCCATTGTCATTCCACGAGGATAAAAGGTACCCCGGTGTACAGAATGAAACATGCTTCATTCCCATAGGAGTACCATATACATGTACCTCTGTCTATTTGATCTCCTGCCCCAGCAGCGAGAGTCAGTCATCCACCAATACCATTTTATGATTTCAGGCTGGAATTACTACTGAGAGGAGATTTCTTTTCAAAAGAAAACCAACTCAAGATTGAGAATTATGCAAAGAAGGCTCTGCAAGCAGCTGAAGAAGCACAGAAAAAAGGAGAAGTATGCACATGCCATTTGTTCACACTTCATCATTTTGATAATTTTCTGACCCTAAGTTCTGCATAGATACTGTTCTCTCTCCCAGGAAGCTGTTGGTGCAGTGATAGTTGACCCGACATCTGATGAGGTTATGGCTGTCTCTCATCCTATGTGCAGTCAACATCCCCTGAATCATGCTGTGATGGTCGCAGTGGACTTGATTGGAAAGAGCCAGGGTGGTGGGGCATACTCTTTTCAAGGTTTGTGTATCCTTATCTTTGGAATATCACAGGATGATAAATACCAGTAGTGGTGCTACCAGCCTCAATAAATTTGTTCAGAAGATTCCTGCTAAAAGAAGCTGGAAATCAAACTACATCTATTGTATGGAAATTCCCAAAGGTCAAAAACAGTCTCCTACATCTCAACAAACCTGCATCAATTGGACAACTGCCGCTGCAAGTTTAACTTTCTAACTCTCTTTTCAGATTCTTATCTCTACAGCAGACAGAATCTAAGTGATGCAGATGATAAAACTGGGCCGTACTTGTGTACTGGTTATGATCTCTATGTTACAAGGGAGCCCTGTATAATGTAAGTATCGGGACGGAGAAGCCAGGTCATGGAAGCCTTCATAGGAACTTCCCTTTAAGTCCGTATCAACTGTTGAAACCCTGAGCTGGTCATGTCAAGTCCCACATGTCCTGACCCACGAGATCATAGGCCTAGTCTTGATAGGCATTTCTTCAGTGCTCAAGTCAAAGGGAGCAACCCCAAGGCCTAGACTGAATTTTAATTGATACAGAGTTGTTTGTGACGTACTTAGCAGTATCATCTTTCTCTTATCCAGGTGTGCCATGGCACTTGTGCATTCAAGAATCAACCGAGTATTCTACATTTCACCGCAGAAAAACGGAGCTCTAGGATCAAGATACAAGTTACATATACATAAAGGACTTAATCATCATTATGAAGTATTCAGGATTAAAGGACTGAAAGAGAACTTCAAATACAGCTGACACAGTTTGAAGGACTAACCGTCTTGTGAGACTGCATGGTCATGACAATAGACTGCGAGTGGTGGCAACTCATTGTTCAATATGCATATATGCTGGTCATAATCCTGAGAACATATCAAATACTAGTCAATGGCTTGTCAGAAGAATGAGCATCCTCGCACCCAGTCTTCACAACTGCTCCCTTCCTTGCAAGGAAGGGGTACAACCGTAAATGAGCTCATATCATATTCTCACAATGAAGAATGAGTAGCACTTGGCAAAAAATTCGATGAGGTGATGCATGCAAACCTTGGCCCCAATTTTAGACCACATGAGCAGAACTCTTGTCATTCCAGCCACTCACTGTGGTTTAGCATTTTATGAAAATGATATGAGATAATGTACAAAAAGCATGACATTTCTTCTTCCTCTGTCGTTTTATTAAGAAGCAAGAGCAAAGACACTTCAATCAATGGACTCAAAATGTAGACTGACACATTCAAAAATCAAAACAATTGGTGAATAAAATGTCTCATGATGACCTCATGTGAATAAAAGTTTTAAAAACACAAAGCCACTTTTCAGACAAGTTATTACTTGTACTATAAAAGTTTGTATCCACTCCAACAGTTTGCAAATTTTACAGTACTCACTCTCAGTGCAGGATTAGTTCAGGTCTTGGTTCCAATCTGGAGTGAAGATCAACCAATCATGTTCTGCTTCACCAGCACATGAGAAATCTCCTTAATATGGCATCAGAGAATACGGATGCTCGTCATGAATAATTCCATTGGCATCATTAACTTGTTGCACTTCCTGGTTGTTTTCATCAAAGGATCCATCAGCTCGATCACTTTGAATGAAAGAATCATGAAGATGAGTGTCAACAAACTGTCTGTCTTGTGAGGCATCCATCTGAGTGCTCTTCCCGCAGCTCATGACATCAACAGTTAACGGAGAATGCTGGTCGTCTGAAGAATCCTCATGTGAATCAGTAACTTCCAATTCAGTCTGCAGACTCTCTTCTTCATCTTCCAAGTTAAGAGATTTCTCTCTTGCAACTTCATGACCTGAACTTTCATAACGGTTGGACTGAAAGAACAATGAATCATATCTTTGGATGCAAAGTTTTCCTTCCAGTATGAATACATGTCTAGAGTTTCGGATTGTAAAGTACCAGCCTGAAGAAGACCCCGGTTGGGGTCGAAAATTCGCAAAAACTCTGGAAATTGCCTTGTTATTCATCATATATTGTGTGTCAATTTTTGTGCTTTTCTTCTCTTTGCCAATGAACAACATTGTGATTAATGTGAGCATATGCTTGTATCCCAGGACACCTACCGTTATATCATCAAATCTCTCCTCAGAACATCGAATAAAAGACTCCAACTTCTGCTGGAAGATTTTACATTGGACCTGTAATGAAAACGGCCATATGAAACCATTTGCCAACAAGATGTGAGAACATGAAATGATGGTACATGTACCTTGCATCACAAGTAGCCTGTCACTGTACACCCGACAATCCAACCTAGCTCCTCCCTGGATGAAACGTCACCCTAAGATTTCCATCCCTCTTAAATCAGCCCATCATTCACGTTCAAATACCTCTCTGTATCTCAAGTTTTAAAGAGAAACTATTTGCTTTCTACCTTTGCTTCCAATCGAGCTTTGATGAACTCTTCTTTATCTGCTTGTCTTTGCTCCATTGGTTCGAGGGTGACTGTAAGAGAAGCCAAGCTGTCCATGAGCTGAATGGTGTTCCACAAAACCTAGGACATGTTGCCAGCAATGACCATTCTCAGAACCCCAATGGAAATTCGATTTTGAGAAATACATAATTTCCTTCATCTGATGGGAAATACTAGTAAACAACCTACCTGGATCAATCTTGCACACAATCAACTTTTCAACACACTTTTCACTGAAAGTCGAAGAGGAATCATACTCAACCTCATTACTCAGTCTAAAAAAGTTTGGTAGAGGCTTTCACTTAACATTCTTTTCAGCACACTGAATGCAAATCACACCAGTTCCATTATGTTCGACATCTTCGGTCACATCAGTCATGAAGCAATTGGATATTTTCACTCCTTGTCACTTGAATGATTACAACTACTGGGATCATAGTTGGTATGTTATCAGCATGAGCCATTGATCATAGAATACTTACATTCTCTCCAGCAATCTATTATTCTCTTTTGTGTACACCTTTTTGTTTTCTTCCATTGTTTCTAAAGATCAAAATAAACCTATGAAATTAGCATGGAGCCTGCTGGGAAAGTCAAGGATGATCTTTCTGTACTGGTGATCAAGATTCTCAAGACAACAAGGAACTGACAGAAATGATCTAGGCCTAAGTGAGAGACTGAGAGTGAACAATGGTGGTGTATCTCTCCACGTATCACAGGAAGCCCTACAAATACAACATCATGAACCGTCCAATAGAGGGTTAGTTTTCATTCCTCTTACCAATGTAGTACTGTTCTTTCGATTCCAACTCCTCCCTGAGTTCAAAGTTTTCATGTTCAGCTTCATCCAATTTTTCCTAAAGTGAGAGGCATTACAAATTAGAGATCATACCAGAAACATAGAGAATAGATCAAGACAGACCACATGATTTGACTGAGGTGGCTCACTGTGAGGCACCAGTGTATCGATAACATGTTCTGATGCTGCCTATTGTCAACCAGTTTGAGTCATTTGATGTCACCCAAGCTTAGAATACCCACTTTGGCTTCTGAGAGTGCTGCCCCAAGGTTCTGTATCCTCATTGAAGATTCCATGAGTTTAGCTTCCAGCAGAGCAGTCTTTTTCTGGAGTTCCTCTTCTGAACGCTTCAGATCAGAATACCTGAAATGACATCATCAGTTCTAGAAAATACCATCTATGACTTGTCTCTGTCTTGGGGCAAGGAATGTTCAAATCATTAATGAGAAGCTACCCTGATCAGAGATTGTGAACTGAAAACCATCATAGGTTACACTATTCATCTCAGCTGAAATGTAAGTAAACCATTTTCTCATCAGTTTGTTACAGAAGCTTACATCATGACAATAACCCTTACTTTCTGATACCTCCGCTGTAACCAACACGATGCTTAGTAGCATTGTTGTTCAAATTGCCTTGCTTGGGATTCCTTTTCGATGCTGTACCATTTGTGAATGTTGCTGACCGACTTAGTGATTTCTGTGTTTTCACAGGCATGTGTCCATCCTTCTTCCTGTCATCTTCCCTCTCAGACTCCGTCTGTTTCAGATGAAGAGCTTTGTGGCCAGCTGCCGTAGAGATGGGGCCATCTGTTTGTTGTTTCAAACAACTTGAAACCATTTTCCCAGCTTCTGTGTTGTCTGTCGGAGTTAGAATTTCAGGTTGTGAAGTTTCAGGACTGTGATTTTCTTTACTTTCAACAGAATCACTTTTGTCCATGGAAAGGCTTTGGATGTCGGACAAGATGCTGTCATCAAACATCTTGTCTGTCTCATTGCCAACACAGCTCCCAGTCGACACTTTTGATTTCCCTGTATATGCTGGTTCCACTGCTGCCGCCGGGTTGATGTTCTCGTTTTCCTCCATATTTTGCATGGTGATGACGGCACAATCTAGGACCTTCTTTGTACTTGTTGAGACTGTCTTTTCATCTCCAAAGTCAAGTTTAAGGTTAACATGGCGTTTGTTATTTTCAACATTGGTTGAATCCTTCAGGACGTTTCCTCTTTTGGACTTATGACCAGTTGTTTTAACTCCTCCTCCTGGCGTCCTGCGCTTCAAAATGGATTTGGGAGTTTTCTTCAGTAACGCCCTCCATCCAGGGGTTTGAGAACCTCGCTTCGTGGTTAATAGTTTGGTGTTTTCCGTTTGACCACGGAGACCAGCCGCAAATGAAGTTTGTGATGACGCCAACGATGAAGGCGCTGCCTTATGATTATTGGACATGTTGCAATGAGCGAGAGGAACGATTCCAACCTGAGCTGGTTGTTGCTGCTGTCCAGATTGAGATTTCTTACTTTTAGAATTCGACCTCGTCCTAAAAATGTTTTTTCTCGTTGCAATCGGGATGCTACATCGACCCTTTGCGCGGCTTTCCCTTCCTTCCATTATTTTTCAATAAATAAATCAATAAGATAGGGAATTAACCGCAGATTGAAGCAGATATTTAGCGTATTTTAATGAAAATTCGACAAAAAACAAATCGAAGAAACCGCCATTTGCAGTGTTGCATTGTGGGACGGGCACTTGCTCGTTCAACCTCGTTCCCAGCTCATGCTATAAATAACTTCTGCGATTCTGGAAATCCCCACTTTTGGAGGATCCGCGCAGCATTTCCCGGTTCATTTCTTTCTGATAGACATTATCAGGATGGCGTATACTGGTCATGCAGCTAATTATGAAGTAGCTCACCCCGTAAGTATCATGATTCGCAATCAAATTCATCCCACAGATTTGCCGGTAGTAGAGTGATATGATCTCAGTGTAACGTTAGTCGACAACTTTCTATTGTTGGGCGTGGCCGTGCGTTGCCGTGGTATCGACACGCCCACTCGGCTTTACCCACGTGGACGCAAAACAGTCCTTATTTGGATTGATGGAATGATGGGACAGTCATGACGGGTGAACATTTTATTCTTTATAGAAAGTGCCATTCAGTACTCCGGTGCAGGGCCCTTTAGTCCATGGATCCATGATCTTTATTAGAGGACACATTCAGCATGGATGTGCCAGGTAATTAATCTCCATACCCTCCCGGCCCACGTTGATCCCCCAGCCCCCCCCCCCCCCCCACGATAGGGATAATCTGAACATGCACATCTCTGGTTTTCCTTCAATGGTGGCAACCACTGTAGTCTATGATGAGCTTTCAGATAGCTGCAGCGGTGTAGTAGGATCCCAAATGTGACCCGCTCTGGCAAAAGCAGTCGCATGTCGCTCAGAAGTTGAGCCTCAACGAACTAAGATGACACCAGGAGAGAATGCAAGAAATAGATTTTTTCAGACAGACAGTACTGAAAGTGACAAACATGGTCTCAACCTGCCAAGTAAGCGTCTGCGACTGGTTTTGCCAGAGCGGGTCACAAATGGTTAACCAGTTTTGTATCATTGATTCACACAGGCAATGCCAATTCAACCATTGACCATTCCTGTTGCAGATTTGATATCAACCTAGACGCAGCAAATGGAGACGTTGTACTTCATGTCAACCCAAGATTCAATGAAGGCTGTGTTGTCCGTAACACATGGCAGGGGTCCTGGGGTAAAGAAGAGAGGGATGGTGGACTCCCAATCCAGCCGGGACAGTTTGAGTGCATCCTCTTGGTACAGGAGGATCATTACAAGGTTTGCATTCCATTCATCAAAAGTGCAATGTTCTACACCGGTATATTTATGTAGCATTCAATGTTTTAGTGTGTAAAATTACAGTTACCATGTCGATTTTCTGCAGAAGATGCTACGTTTGATGCCTCCCAAGAATGCTTACTGGGGTTTAGATTTTGTTGAATAGAGTTATCTATCTCACAGATTGCCTTTAATGGAAAACACTTTACTGAGTATCGTCACCGCATCCCAAAGGAATCAGTCTCTTCTCTGAGAGTGAAAGGAGATAATATCCACCTCAACAACATAACATTCCAAGGGGTTCCAGTAAGTACTCCTTCACAATCAATGTTAACGGTACAGTAAGCCTGGAATTTCTCCCTCTCTGTGACAGAACGAGAGGCTACCAGAGACCAAGTGACACAAAGTCAAGTTTCAGAGTTGTTCCAAATCTACTCCAAGATTCTCTGCTACCAAGAAAGCAATGGGCATGGCAGGGAAATTGACCTCCATCCGAATTCTTTCCAAATAGGCAGACCGTTGCCTAGCTGTCATAAGCTGGTTGAGATTCCTTGGCTGCTTAAGATAGATATAGGATCGTATTTTAGAACGTTCCTTAACGTTAAGGTCGACCTTAAGTCTATTGTAAAACCATCGAGAACAATAGATTTAAGGTGGACCTTAATGTTAAGGAACGTTCTAAAATACGGCCCTTAGTTTGATGCCTGCACCATCTTACTCCTTGACCATTTAGAACTCTGATCGATGATCACGAATCCTGTCCCTATCCTAGTGTAGGCTACCTCTGCATTAACATCTCATGGTCACGAAGCCACCAAGAGAAATTTGGAGTGTGAAAAGATTAATCTTGAACTTCTGTCTTCTCAGTTTCTCCTTTCCTAATCTCTAACAAAGCTGCAGGGAAGTAGGCCTACTGGTCCTTTCCAGATTTCATATTTCAGTTTGAAGTAGGCCTAGCGTTGGGCACTCCAGGAGCCTCGCAGTCATTACTCATGTGACGTTATCTGGAAAACCTTGACTGCTGAACCCCTCCAAGTAGCTCTGGCTGACTGTACCTCCATTCCCATCCTCAATGTTTCTTTCAGCAACCCCCAGGTTATGATGCTGGTGGATTTCCTGGACCTTTCATGAAGATACCACAACCAGGTCCCAGTGCTCCGTTACCAGATTTTCCTTTCGCTCAGTCACATCAGCCACCTGTGAGTAGTGAAAACACATCTTGGTCACAGTATGTGTGTTCAAAACCCGGGGTTCAAAACCAGTGCTGTGTCTTATTCAGTATACACTTTGATGGAGGCAGAATATTGCCCTGTACGGGATCAGATTGTCCATCTGATTCAGAAGATTCGCCGCCATCATTCTTATTGCAGACCCATGAGTCTCTGACTTGGTCTTCAGGTGTAAGTTTTGATTTGGCATTGTCCTGCCAAGATGCTCAATGTTTCCCGGCAGTGGTTTTCAGGCGGCCATGTCTGCTTAGCTTTGTCTCAATCTTTCTGTGATTCCCTTCGTCAGTTTGGCCATGGGACTCCTAGTTCCACTTGATATCTGAGCCATGCATTCCAAGGCCTTGGTGATAAGGCCTTGTGCAATAGATTTGGTGATATGGCCTTGTGCAATATAGACTTGGTGATATGGCCTTCTGTGATAACCAGCAGTTGTCAAAGCCTTATCGTATCTCAGTCAGTAAGTTTTCCTTCCATCATGAGGGTTTTAAGCAGAAGATTAAGTTCATTCATACCAAGTTTGGCGTCATGAAGAATTTGGATTATCATTCACTAAGTCTGCTGGTATTAGCTGACTTGATTACAAAGTTGGAGTTGTCTCCTCCACTGAGATAGTCATAGCGTCTCCAATAACTGTGACTAAAATAATGATGCAGGTGTCCCATGTCACTTGACACAAACCAGGACATGATGTTCGTCCTCACCCCAAAATGTCTGAGCGAGATGGTATTATATTTTTTCAACCTTCCTCTCCTTGGCGAGTGAGGGACAAGCTGATTGCAATCTATTACCCTCTGATGCTAGACGATTGAACAAAACTGATGTGGCAATTTCATTGGGCTTCTCCCTGTTCTCTCTGCAGCCGTACGGAGCACCCTACGGTCCATCCGCGGTTGGGTTTCCTTCTCCAGGTGGATATGCGCCACCTCCTCGCCAGCCTTCAGCTGTGAGTATACCTAATCTACGGTCAAACAGACAATCACCAGGCTGAGCCAGTCTGCTGAAATCCTGTCCCCCTACCTATGGTGCTGTGAACACTGGATGAAGACGGAGAAGACGCTGGTCCTGCCTGTTGTTGATTCGTCCTGGGACAAGACAGTGATGATGCTGGTCCTGCCTGTTGTTGATTCGCCCTGGGACAAGACAGTGATGATGCTGATCCTCTGCCTGTTGTTAATTCGTCCTGGGACAACCTTTGATTGAAAGGTCCACTTTCTCCAAGAAAAGTTGATTTGTGGCTGTTCCCCTGATAACCTAGCTTTTCCTTTCTCACGACACACAATCTTGGCTGCAATGTAGTTTAAATCCTGTTCCCCTTCACCTCTACATGTACACATACCAGTTCAGTATAATCTAAAGACGTATCAGTGGGCCCGATCATGCTGCCCTAATTTCACAGGAGAGTTGACACTGATAGTCAGTTGCTAATCTTTTTTTCAATGTAGGGTTTTCCTGAACCTGCTCCAAAGGCAGCCCCAGGACCAGCCATTTACAATCCGGTAAGTCATTGTTCATGTTCTCTTCATCTTCTAGAAAAGTGACTGTTCCTTTTGCTGGAAGAGTTTTCCCAGACATGCCAGATGATCTTCCCCCGAACTCTTCACCGATTATCTCGCTGTATCTCCCGAAAATCATGAAAATGGAGTAATCAATTTGACTTCGAGTCCACGTTACATGCAGAGTATCCACCTTTCTTCAGGGTCTTCCATTCTTTGGTAACCTCTCCGGTGGCATGCAAGCAGGCCATGACGTCCATATCAGCGGTATTCCCAATCATGGGGCTCAAAGGTAAGAAAGATTCAATGCTGCAGGCCTTCTTGAAATCCTGGATTCGTCAATGCTGCTTGCGACTGGACACATGACTCAAGTGACTGTCGCTTACTTTTAGGTTTACGGTGAACTTCCAATGTGGTCAGGCCGGACGCAATATTGCTTTCCACTTCGATGTTCGTTTTAATGAAAACTGTATTGTGGGTAATGCGATGCAGGATGATAGCTGGGGCAAGGAGGTCAGAGTCTATAACGTGCCATTCCGACAGGGACAGAACTTCGATTTGAGGATTCGTTGTGGTCCAAATAAATACAAGGTTTGTGGAACTTGTTCTCCCTACTGGTATGCCTCTCAGGTGTTCATATCAGTTGTCAAACATTGCAAGTGTTACACTCCACATGGTCAAATTTGTGGATGGGTCCACACCCTCCAGCCCTGGGGACGCAGGACATAAAGTTCGTTCAGACTTGGCATCTTTTTTACCAGGCATTCGTCCATAACCAACTGCTGATGGAATTCCCTCATCGAATTCAGCCTATTGAGAAGGCAGTCTTGTTGAAAATCACTGGTGACATCAGACTGACTTGTGTTCGATTGTAGAGCTTTCAAAGGTAAGATCAGTGGCCATGATACTGGCAAGTATTACCTATTTATATTCACCACAGAGTGCCTAGTTGTCGTTGCCAACTCGGCCCTTTCGCCACAGAAATGTTGCACTGTGCTCTCATGAGTTTCTTTGTCAAATTCCATGCTGTCAAGTACATGTACATGTAACTGTCATCTTGGCACCATGTTTTTTTCCATTTTCAGGCCCAAATAAGAAGGCATACCACCAGTTGATCGATGGTTCATTGGAATGACCTGCCTTTGCCATGTGATGTTGGACTATACATGTAGTTTGTGACACAAAATGGTGCTGACTGTTAGTAACCTGTGGTATTGGCCAGGTCACTTTCTAGTTTTGAGTTCAAAAATGTGGACCTTTCAGATGATTACTTTAGCAAAGGTGCTGTGTAAACAATTACACTTAGAGACAGGCCTTCTGATTTAAGGCGAGCGAAAAAGTGCATGCGCCTTGCAAACAACACAAATCCTATTGTTTGCGAGGTGCGTGGACTTTTTCGCTCACCTCAAATCAGAAGGCCTGTAGATAGACATAACACATGTACAAAGATATATTTGATTAAAGATTTAACAGTTTTATGATCAGGCTTTATCTAATGGTGTCATCATTTTGGATTTTGTTAGTAATCTGGAACTTGACATAATGAAGACAATGAACGAACATGTACACCAAAGATCCACACAGCCACCCTCCCCCTTCAGGTCATCTGCCAAAATAGATGAAGAAAGTTGGCCCCATCCTTTGATTCCGAGTCCTGGCCGAGCCAGATCTGGGTGCAGTATTCTCCCCACAGCAGCTGTCTTCCTTAATGCCAACCATAACCAC
>NMRB01000331.1:416295-427860 GCA_002633025.1 Notospermus geniculatus | reverse complement strand
TTTGTTATTTTCCGCCTCTCTGCTTCCTAACAAAAGATTTGACGCATCACGCAGTGCAAAACGCACAAGTGGCCCGAGACCTTTAGTGGTGTCCGCGTTGACCACTTCCAAGCAGTATGTGGCGTGTTGAAGGTGACGTGGCGATGGGCGTCGTTGAGCGTGGGTACAGAATGCGCACGTTTAGAAACCGCTGAAATCCCTACAAGAAATATACCGATCAATATTTTTTCAGCCAATATCGATTCCCCAAACCTATATTTTTCGCGGAGAATGTTTGGTCGTCAACGTCGCATTATGACGGCTAAACAGCCTTATGATAAGACGTTTTTCAGCCTCCGAATAATTAACTGCACATTTCGCTTAGGTTTTGACTTGTCCATGGCGCAGACTGGCACAAACTGGGCAGAAAGGGTGAATATAGGAGCACTAGACCGTACACTGACCCACAGTGCGTGCCCTCAAATTGTCCTAGTTGCACAACTCACAAAGGAATCAAAATAGATTTCGTGGCGAGGGATATTTATAGACCAACCTTGGTCCAAGGAAAGGGGGTACCGTCCGTGATACGGTCTTACCGATAGCCTACCAGTGGCATGGACTACCAGCGCGCTAACAGCGTTTGGATTCGGCCATTTACCAAGCGCTGGTACACTATCAGTTGATAGGCGTTGTTAAGGCCACTATCGCCGGCTTCGCTATCGGAGTTTCGATTCGGTCGGCCCTGTTCTTTGGGAAGTTTGACCTTGACCTCTGACCTTGGTCTTAACTTATGATCATCAGGGTCATTACATAATCGAAATTGGCATCCTAAATAACCTAAATATGGTTGTCATCAAACCTCTACGGCTACCACAGACAGAGACATTTCAAATTATCAAGTTTGGTCTTTACCTGATCATCAATATCATTGCATAATCGAAATGGGCAGCCTAAAAAACCTAAATATGGGTGATATCATGTCTCTACCTCAACCACGGGCAGAGATTTTTCAAATTATCAAGTTCGAAAATATCAAAATCTCATGATATCTCATTCACCCGGACATATGAGGCTGATAATTTTAACACATTCCTGTCCTTGAATTAGCAGGCATGAATTAAGACTTATTTCATATTGATCAGTTGAAACTGTGGCAAGTTATCTCAAAATATCAAATTTCGTGATATCAAACGTCGATATTGCCATGAACCCAACATCTCAGATCAAAAGTAATCAGCTCATTTGATCTCTAGGGTATAAAAACCTAAGGGTAGTACTTGTTTCTCTTGCTGTAGGTGTTAACTGGTCATAGGAGCCAATTTGTGCCATCAGATAAAAGTGTGATGGACAAAATATCAAATCTGATACGATGATTACATCAATGATGGAGGCATCTGAGGTTGAAAATGATTAGATCACTTTTTCTGCCTGTAAGTGACGCTCCTCTGTTTGATAATTTATTTTTGAGTTTCTGAACAGTCCACTTCCATACTCTGCCATGTAGAAAACAGTGACACTAGGACTTATAGCACAGAAGAGCCACCTGGAGGTGTAGTTTTTCCTGGATAGCCCCATTCACTGACCATCCTGACCATGCTGACGACGTGAATGATCACAAATCAACTCTATAATTGGGCCGAGGTTTCCTATCCTCGTCCCAATATTACAGCGAAATCGTATACATGGGACGAGGTAGAAAATATAAGTTTCGTGATAAAAACTAGGTTTTTGTACGCCGTTCGTCCAGTTATTCAAAAAACCTATATTTTCTCCAAAAATACTGGTTTTATTGAAGAAAATGTAAGTTTTTCTATAAAACCAGGTTTTTAAAGCATAAATAGGTTTTTTGGCTATTTGTCCAGTTATTGCCGAAAAACTAACATTTTTAGACAAAAAACTAAGTTTTATGCTGATGATTGAAGAACCTATTTATAAGCATAAAACTTAGTCTTATTGCACAAAACCAGTTTAATTGTAAAAATATAAGTTTTATTGCAAAAAAAACAAGTTTTTGGGCAAAAAACTTAGTTTTTTTCAAAAAACCTATTATTTTCTCCACAAAAACTAAGTTTTATGAGCATAAAACTAAGTTTTATTGCAAAAATAAAGGTTTTTTGAATAACTGGACAAGCCGCTTGCCATAAACGTCACACATTCTTCTAATAAAGCACTGCAGCAAATAAAAAAATCATCTGTTCAACTGCCTGTATATGTATTTCTTCAAGGGCAGCACAGCAATAGTGGCAGGAACGAAACAGAGCCGTCAGCCAGTGGAAATGGAGAAGGGAACGAATCGAAGGTGAGTCACATCAATAAATAGTAGGGTATAAAGCCTCAGTACATGAACGAAGCCCAGAAAAATCAGATTTCGCCAGTTTCTTGCCTTCAAGCTTGTTTGCCTGTCTCGTCACATACGGGAAACTCCCACTTACCGGTACCACATCGTCCCTTCTGCGTGGATAAAATTTTCTAAGTCCGAAATTTCCCTATTTCTATAGGGAATGTGGGTGGTAAATGGAATGCTCATAATAGAGTTGTCGCTGGAAAGGTCGGTTCCATGTGCCCATGACTGTGTGCTATACCGCAGGACATGCCAAAAACATGAATAACTATGGTCTTGTCAATGAATACCAACTATGACACAGCTTGCTGCCGTAGTGTTATTCACCCTTCTGCGTGCCTGTGTTGGGTAATCATTAAGAAATGTGACCATGAGCCTGCATTTCCTTCAATCTATACGCCAACAAAAGAAATTCATGTTCTGTGGTCAAGCGCAGGTAGACCATGCCTGAATCTATGGAACGGTGTCCTTTGGTACGGCGCCCATTACGAGACATGTATTATTATTTTTAAATCTCGCACTGCGTGTTTTAATCTCGCACTGCGACTTTTTAAAGCTGACGTGAACGAACAAAAAGCCCCCATGCGACGAGCAAGAGAATTGCAAACGCCCTGCAAACACCTCAAACGAAGGCTCAGAATATGATAGACCCCACGACGCCAGGAGGGCGCCACCTTATTTGCCTTCAGGCAACAAAGCTGTCGACATCTCCGGATACCTCTCACACTACTCAAAGAAAAAAAAATTGTAGTCATTTAGAAGGGATTCGAACCATCGATCTTCTCATTTGTAATCCACCACTCTATCCACTCGGCCAACGAGCCAGCTGACAGGGACATGATTTGTGTTTGTCATAGACGTAGGCCTCTGACTTACGTAATAATACTACGAATAAGAGAAAACATGAGAAGTCTTCCAACAAGTTCGGTGGCCCAATGGGGAAGACGGTGGAACAGAGATAACACGGGTCGGCGCGGGTTCGATACCTGGCTTAATCAAAAATTTTTCTTTCAAAAAAGTGTTCACCAGGAGCTCACAAGAGGATGTTGACACGCTGACAGCGCGAAGATGAATAAGGTGGCGCCCTCCTGGCGTCGTGGGGTCTATCATGTTGTGAGCCTTCGTTTGAGGTGTTTGCAGGGCGTTTGCAGTTCTCTTGCTCGTCGCATGGGGGCTTTTTGTTCGTTCACGTCAGCTTTAAATTCGTACAACGACTTTTAATCTCGCAGTGCGACTTTTTAATCTCACAATCTAACACTGCGACTTTTAATCTCGCACTGCGACTTTTTAAACTCGCACTGCGACTTTATGAACTCGCACTGCGACTTTATAAACTCGCACTGCGACTTTTTAATCTCGCACTGCGTCTTTTTAAACTCGCACTGCGACTTTCTGAACGAATGTCGCAGTGCGAATGCTTACAATCACGTGCTGCGCGAGTATGGGAGGCCAGAGTGGACGCAATTCTTATTTTCCATCCATATGAGGTGCTAATTACATGTACATCAATTAACCTGATTGTTTATGATCATTAATTTACCTGATCACTTTTTATAAACAACTGATGGAGTTATTTGCAAATAATTAGAAAATCTATCAACAGATAATCGTAAGCTCATTCCAATGGACCTCTCAGAATGATCCCTCAAGCAATGAATACCACCTACAGAGCCACCGGGTGTCCGTTATTGATGGAGTTTCAATATTGCGGACACCTCACTATTACGGACAGCTTCCGTATTAGATTTCCTCACTAAAAGTATGCTCGATGCGGAAGTGAGCAAATCTCCCATTGGCTGAAAGTATGTTCGATACGGAAGTGAGCAAATCTATTGAATTACCAACACGCAAGTGAATACATACATGTACATGTATATATCACATGTACACACTTAGTCAATAATAAATGCCCAGCTAATTTTCCGGCATATCTCAATGAATATTTTTCATAGCCACGTTTTCTAGGGCCACTAGGACACCTTTTAACACCATAAAACTTACACAACTGTGTTTTTGGCAGAAGTTTGAAATTTGGCCAAAATATCATGTTTTTTTAATACTCACTTGTTCGGGTTGAAACTGGCACTGTTTTGAAGCCAGTCTGCTTCTGGACAATACAATTTTTTTAAATTCATAATTGAGCAACTTTGTGACGACTTATGATGATTTTTCTGTGGAATAAAATCCCCGCACTTCCAGTTGACTCCAAGCCACATTTTATCAATACCCTGGGCCCGATCACGTGCCTAATTCAGTAAGTCTATTGAAGGCCTATTCAAACCGGGACCTATTCAAACATTTATGTTGATCCCAATAACAGATTACGCAGGTGATTGTGACTGTCACAAGGCCTGCATCAATGGGAGTTGACCACGATTACCCAGTGCAACTTACACCGGTGTGTCAGTCACCAAGTTGGCCTATTGTGAGAGACACGATTCATAATTTCACAAGGGGCCTATTACTCCATGTCAGTCGCTCCTTTTGTGGTTGAGACGCTAATAAATATTCACGACTGGGTAATGCTAAAACCCTGTGCCTTGAGTGCCTGGAACGAATGGCAAAAACTGGGAAAACCATTTTACAAAATCATCTGTAACTTTGCTTTAAATTGGAATTTTAGCATTCCGAAAATTTTTATGTGTCAAGAAACAGATTGGCTTCAAAACAGTGCCAGTTTCAATCCGAACAAGTAATTATTAAAAAAACATGATATTTTGGCCAAATTTCAAACTTTTGCCAAAAACACAGTTGTGTAATGATTTCAGGTTTTATGGTATTAAAAGGTGTCCCAGTGGCCCTAGATTATGCGTATGAAAAGAAAAAGTGGCTATGAAAAATATTCATGGAGATATGCCGGAAAGTTAGCTGGGCATTTATTTTTGACTAAGGGTGTACACGTATAAAGCGCTACTCTGATTGGTGGAATTTATGTCCACATAAAATTGGAATTTACGTTGACATAAACTCGTCCAGTTTACTTTATGTGTAGATATACTGGATTGTTCCCCCAATACCGCGCACAGTGTATGAAATCGCCATGAATGGGGGCGGATACCAGGAAAAGGTGACTATGGTTCATAAAATTCATGTCACGAGGGGTCTGCGGTAAATTGCAGTATTGATGAGGGGTTGGAGTAGTGACCTCATTGGAAGAAAGTTTGCTGAGTGTCCACAGTACAATCGATCATCAGTCAATAGTGTCAATCACTTTTACCACTGACCGTAATCATTTTGTGGTGATGTTCGTTTCAATCGGGGTAATCATGTAATTGTGTGGCGGTCTTGGAAAACCCGTCGGAAGTCGCCGAGTGATCAACAGGGGTTGTTAGATTGCCTGGCCATTGATCGACTATTGTTCACCTGTTACCGCATTCCCCATATTCCCAGGGCGGCATTCCTGGCCAAGTTCACGAGCGTACAACTGATCAAATCAGTATTCATGAGTGAAGAGCATGGGCATGGTAGGCGTGGAAAATAGGCCCTTGTCCGCCTCAGTATGATAATTTTACGTTTGTAGACTGCGCGGTATTGGGGGAACAATCCAGTATTCGATTTGATGTGTACAGTGTACCTGTATATAAAAATTAATTATTCTGACTGGTCAGAATATGGACATTAAATACGACTCGAAGAACCTCACTATTGCGGACACCCTTCGGACTGAGCTCAGCTGTCCGTAATAGTGAGGTGTCTGCAATATTGAAATTCCATCAATAACGGACCCCAGGTTGCTCTGTAGGTGGTATTCATTGCTTGAGGGATCATTCTGAGGGGGTCGTTGGAATGAGTTTCTGATTATCATGATCATCTGTTAATTGACTTCCTAACTGTTTGCAAATAACTCCATCAGTTGTTAATTAAAAGTGATGAGGTAAAATGATCATAAACAATCAGGTTAATTGATGTAATCGGCGCCTCATATGGATACAAAATACGAACTGTATCCACTCTTGCCTCCCATACTCGTTCAGCACGCGATTGTAAGCAAGGCACCGATTGGGTATAAAACTCGCTGAAAAAAAGTCGTACTGCGACTTTTAAAAGGCGCAGTGCGAGTTTAAAAAGACCCAGTGCGAGATTAAAAAGTCGCAGTGCGAGATTTAAAAAGTCGCAGTGCGAGTTTATAAATTTGCAGTGCGAGTTTATAAAGACGCAGTGCGAGATTAAAAAGTCGCACTGCGAGTTTATAAAGTCGCAGTGCGAGTTTAAAAAGTCGCAGTGCGAGCTTAAAAAGTCGCAGTGCGAGATTATAAAGTCGCAGTGCGAGTTTAAAAAGTCGCAGTGCGAGATTATAAAGTCGCAATGCGAGATTAAAAAGTCGCAGTGTGAGATTAAAAAGTCGCAGTGCGAGTTTATAAAGTCGCAGTGCGAGTTTATCAAGACGCAGTGCGAGTTTAAAAAGTCGCACTGCGAGATTAAAAAGTCGCAGTGCGAGTTTATAAAGTCGTGGTGCGAGATTAAAAGTCGCAGTGTGAGATTGTGAGATTAAAAAGTCGCACTGACTGCGACTTTTAAAAGTCGCAGTGCGAGATAAAACACGCAGTGCGAGATTTAAAAAAAATAATACATGTCCCGTAACGGGCGCCGTACTTTGGGCTATAACAACAGAAACTTTGTACAACAGCAGGTTTTAGTACTTGTGTCACTCTGGTCAATTTGTAATCAGCAGGCTTGTTTGAGGTTCTTAATGAAAAAGGAACACCACAACAGAGGAAAAATTTCCTTGATCAAGTTCGATCTGCTTGTCTGAGTTTTGAAGTGTTACATCTGTGAGTGTTTCTTTAGCTCAGTGTTCCCCAACAATAGACATGGCCTAGAACGGTTTCGCAAGCACCCGGTTAGGCCATACGACGACGTTTATCTACTGTTTGAGTGTACCCACACAATAGATAAACGTTGTCGTAGGGCCTAACCGGGCGCTTGCGAAACCTCCCTATTGTTGGGATAGTTGCAGCTTAATCCTTCAGGAGGGAAACAAAAAGAAAAACACAGAAATCCCCGATCGGAAGTGACGTTACTCCATGGCACAAATTGAAAATCCTGTTGTGCAATGCGGCTTATTCCGTCAATCGATGACCTTTTTGGGGGGCACTGATCGGGGATTCTAAACTCGTTCCCTGACAACAATTCTAAACCCTCCGTCTTTCCCAACTACCAAGTCATTTTACTCAAATTTAATGAAAATTTTGGCGAATTGACGATAAAACATTAATTTCGGCATCTTCAATTGAACCGACTAACACCCCGAGCTGCCGTGTGGCTTCAGGACCGCCAGAATGGCGCAATGCCAGTCATCTCTGATGCTCCCAGTTAGATTCCGGGGCGGAGCTAGTATTCAGTGTGATAGACAGGGCAACTCTCTTTAACACCTTAGGTTTCCACTGGAGTTCTGGGTTCATATTCATAAAACCTTGCTAGGCTTAGTTGCCTGCTAAAGTGCCTAGTTTGTACAGGCCAATGTACACAACTAGCAACCAACTAAGCTAGCAAGATTTTTTGAATACGGGCCCTGGTTTCATCCTGCATTACAACAAATACAAGAGCCAAAAACGAGCCAAGTTAGCATGGAGCTCAATGGTTCTCGGCTCAATACAGTGTGTTCTACGCTTCTGGGCCCGTATACATAAAACATCTTAAGTGTAAAATTTCCCTTAAACTATTGTTCCAAACAAAAGATAAGGGGAATCTTACACTTAAGATGTTTTATGCATACGGCCCCAGGATCGCGATTCTCTCCCATGCCAGGCCAATCATAGGATTTAACGGCGGGATATCGAAGGCTGTAAAGGGATGTACAACCACCAGGGAAAAAATCCCATTTTGCGCCGACGGCGAATAACCTCCACTTTCATTCACCTCTTTTCTTGTAGCTCTAGGCCCAATGCACAGCTGATCGAACACCGTGTTAACGCTGATGTTGTATTGACGAAAACCATATGGCCTCCAATCCAGTGAACCAAACCCAAACTTATGGGGCCGTATTCTAGAAGCTTCCTTAACTATAAGGTTTACCTTTAGCTATTGTTTGCGGGGCAGAATACAAAAGCCTAAAGTGGACCTTAGAGTTAAGGAGGCTTGTAGAATACGGGCCATAGTGTAGGACGTCGTGGTGGGCACTACCAATAATCCCATGACAATAAGGCTCTTACATTCATACCACTACTGAACTTAGAAAATTTTAGGCCTGGATGAAACGATGTGGCAAGTGGGAGTTTCCCGTATCTCAGTTACAATGTACACTCATGGCCCGCGTCAAAGGTGTTGCATGCATTGCCAAAATAATTTTGATAAAAGTGTCCCAAAATCACATTTCTACACAGAATAGTTGAAACTATAGGATATATTATGAAAGCCCTCGATGAGTAGAACACAGATATAAAAACTTTGAATGAAATCATGCAAATAAAAAACCAGTAAAAAACATGCCTTTACAAAATTCCTTCTACCAAATGCGGCTTTCAGCGGATTTTTTGACACTGATATCATTAGATAGCCAGGAAAATTTGCTGCTACATATGTTGGGACCAATAATCTGTACCCAATTGATTTGGAGATATTCAAGAAAACTGCTGTCCATTTATTTTTGGCCATGAGTGTACATGTACTTAGTCATAAAAAACAGCTAAGCACAAAACGTCAATGAGGCCAGACGTGTGTATCCCAACAGTCCACAAAAGTGATGTTAACGGATGGATTGCGAGGAAGGGCTCTAAAGGCCATAGTTGTATGTTGTCACAGTGCCCAGAACTTCGTGTTTTTTTTTATTAGCTCACCCGTGAGCTCTTTACAATTGCGCAGCGTCCGTCTTCCGTCGTCGTCCGTTAGCAGGACACGTTTCGTAACCGCTGGAGCTATTGATCTGAAACTTGGTACATATATACCCCTATGTCAGATGACCTATGACACCAAGTTTCGGTCCGATCTGATTCCTGGCTTGGCCACCAGGGGGGATAAACCGAAACCCTTTAAAGTGCAGTTTCGCCTTAACCGTTGATCGGATCATCACCAAATTTTTATTATAGGTACATCTTATGAGGATACACGACATATCACCCGGGTTTTTGATTTGACGTAATTTTCAATGTCACAGAGGTCAAAGTTCAAAATGTCATCGTTACCGTATAATATATCATGTATCTGCATTAGATATACCTATGATACAAATTTGGTGATGATCCATCGAATAATAAGTTAGTTATTGCACTTTTTGTCCATTTCAAATGGAGCCATGTAGTGACTATTCAATGAACTACAGTACATACATCCTGTTTGGAAACTGATGGTGAACCACTGGAGCTATTGACTTCAAACTTCACACATATGTGCCCCTAGGGCCGATGACCTCAGACACCAAGTTTCGGTCCGATCTGATTCCTGGCTTGGCCACCAGGTGGGATAAACCGAAAACCTTTAAAGTGCAGTTTCGCCTTAACCGTTGATCGGATCATCACCAAATTTTTAGCGTAGGTACATCTGATGAGGATACACGGCATATCACGCGGGTTTTTGATTTGACGTAATTTTCAAGGTCACAGAGGTCAAAGTTCGAAATTTCATCGTTGGGCGGCACGTTTCATGGCTATTTGTCCTGGATTGTTCAAATTAGGTGTGATGATGTATCTAGGTACCCTCTATGTCTGTGGCGAATTTCGGTCCGGTCAGACTTCAAATATTGCCACCAGGTGGCTATCTTGGTAATTGGGTGTTTGCCCATAGCTCGTTAACTACTAGAGGTAGAATGTTCTGAACTTGAACAAGTACGAATTTTGTAGCCTTAATGTGTTCATGTCTACACTTGAACACGCAATTGTCATATCTGTTCTTCCGGGACATTCACCCACACACACAGACACACACCTATACGCGTTTTCATATGAAAGCAATGACCTGTACCAGACCCCCATTTATGGGGCCCATGGTTTGCAAAGGACATATGAATGAAACACTTGCCTTGACGAGATTACGTACATCCATAAATCACACATACCACCACCGAATAATCATTTAGGCAGTACATTTGTAGATGATTAAGAGGACCAAATGCGTGTAAATATATGCATGTGGGGACCGTGGCTCATTATGATTGCACGGTCATGTTTTAGGCATCCCCACGAGTCAGAAAGTCCCACGTTCTCGCCAGTAGTAGCAAAGGCGGTAGTTATGTATTACTACGCACCATGCACTGCCAAATAGTATGTATTAAAACCGATGGCATCTCTTTAATCGATGACAGCGAGTGTAATGAGGGGCCAAATATCAAACACTAGGTAGATTGGAATTATTTGAAGCAAGCACAAGACAAAACCATGCTAACTTGACTGATTTCAGGTCTCACTGTACCACTGTTTACAACCGCCGTGTCAATCTCGTCACACTGGCTGCCGAGCAAGCTCTGCCGCTTCAGTGAGTAAATTGGCTCTGGTGACTAAACTAGCACATCTCTGCGACTGNTGGTGGCCAAGCTAAGAGTCGAATCGGACCGAAACTTGGTGTCATGGGTCATCTGACCTAGGGGTATATATGTACCAAGTTTCAGATCAATACCTCTGGCGGTTACGAAACGTGCCCTGCTAACGGAACACGACGACGACGGACGACGGACGCACAACCATTGTATAAACTCACCACGGTGAGCTAAAAAAGGTACAGAAAAAAAGGAATTAACCTAAGTACCGGTGTGCCAAATATCATGCCTCTGCCTCTACCTCTACCACAGGCAGAGATATTTCAAATTATCAAGTTTGACCTTGACCTTGACCTCTGATCATCAAGGTCATTGCATAATCGAAATGGGGATCAACAACAACCTAAGTATGGGTGACATCATGCCTCTACCTTTACCACAGGCAGAGATATTTCAAATTACCAAGTTTGACCTTGACCTTGACCTCAGATCATCAAGGTCATTGCATAATCGAAATGGGCATCATCGATAACCTAATAACGGGTGATATCATGCCTCTATCTCTACCACAGGCAGAGATATTTCAAATTATCAAGTCAAGTTTGATATATCAAAATCTCATTATATTTCAATCACCCGGACACGTGAGGCTGAGAATTTTAACACAGTCCAGTCCTTGAATAAGCAGGCATGAACTGAGACTTGTTTCATGTTGCTCAGTTGACAATATGGCAAGTTATCTCAAAATATCAAATTTGTGATATTGATATCACCATGACCCCAACATCTCAGATCAAAAGTAATCAGTCCATTCGATTCCTAGGGTATGAAAACCTAA
>NMRB01000331.1:394759-414626 GCA_002633025.1 Notospermus geniculatus | reverse complement strand
AACCATAACCCTAACAACCATAACCCTAACAACCCTAACCCTAGCCTGGGGTGTGCCCTAGATAGCGGCTTAACCCTAGGTAATGGAACCCTACATGGAACGACTGTTGCTAGGCGTTACTAGGCAGACGGCAGTTGAATTATTCTGAGGTCAATGGTGGCGCCATTGCAATTTGCAGGCAAATCCGCAAAATGAAAAGTTGCGTACTGTTTTCAAATTGGTCGCATCCACATATTTATTGTTCAAATGCCAAAAGCAGCATATCATTATGTTGCTTATGACCAGGAATTTTCATTTTCGATGTGATTTTGTGTTGAAAAATTGGGAAAAAATGCCTTAAGATCCTTCTCTCGCCCTTCTTGGTGGGTTGTATGGTGAATAGGGTATCATTATGACCATTATTGACCTGCTGCCAGAGACAATGGCCCATGATATCAATAGGCCTAGCATAGCTCCTTTCCCGTATGTGACGGTCGTATGCGCAACAGCTCACATTCTGAACACCCTAGGCCCAGTTTCCTATCCTCCTGTAGGCCTGCCTGTTCCTGTCTAACATGTTAACCCCTAATGGCCTAACATGTAATGACTCCTCTAACGCCTTGACTGACTTACCTTACACGGTTAGGTTACACATTTTTCTTATTTTCCACATTTGTGAGGACCACGAAGAAAATAGGTTGAGGTACGTCTGAAAGTGAAGGCAAATCTAAATGCGCTGGTCTTGTTGTGGGGACCGGGGTTTTGGTCCCCACAACAGTGACGGACCTCATTGTAAAGGTGTGCTGTCAGGTCATGGTCCTCATAAGTATAGGTATACGCACTCACACGCACACACACACACACACACACACAGATACACACACAGATACACAGACACCATGACCAAAAACAATATGGTTCCCGATCTTAGTATGTTAGTGATCGGGAACCATAATAAATCATACCATATGTAAATTTACAGAAAGTTCTGGGGACTCTGCTGCAGGCACTTTTGCTGAGCCACCCGATATATGAGATGTCGCAGGGCCAGGTTTCTCTGCTATATAACAACCAAAATGTATCATTTAACTGCACAAAAAATCTGTGTACTTGCATACTTGTATATAAATAATTTAAAACGCATACATGTATACGTGTTTTACAAAAATTGTTTACTCTCAATTCGTGCGCACTTACTGCGCTCTTCGGACGCTTACGACTTCACCTCATCCTTGCACTCGTCTGTTCTGTCTGAAAATAAGATTATATCATATCATTACCGGCGTCGTAACCCTGTTGGATTTTTGCCGGAGGTATGGAGTACACGACAGGCTACTGTCCACCTGTGTGGGGTCTTTTACTTGCCCTGGCATAGACACTCAGGTACAAGGTGAAAGTGATGTTTTTTTTGTACCGAGGCACCGAGGATGGACAAGAAAGTAGGCTATACAAGTAAATGTACTGGTAAATGGCGGAGTTTCAAGTGTCTGAATCTCTGTTCACACAGTATAACCGAAACACAGAATGAGACTTTCGTTTTTTTATGCACACCTACCGTTTCCTTCCGTTTCATCCGTTTCCTTAATTTGAGGAAATGTGTAACTTATCCCTGCAAATAACATATGGAGCTTTGTACTTAAATACACATCACTGGGTTACCCAAACACTGATACCTCAGCCCGCCGGCAAAGGCGAAAAGACTGAAGACTAGTGATGCATAAAGTACGCTCATTAGAGCTGCTCCACACATAAGGGAGTATTAAGAAATAAAAGTGGAAAATCAGAAGTGGGAAATTTTGGAATTTTGCGCGAATTTTTCAATTTCTCAAATTGGGAGAAAATCCTTTCCCAATGAGAAATGTTCTTAAAATAACATGATATTTTGTCTGATTTTTCGGGCGATATTTCTCAAAATGAGAACAAAATTTTCTCCCAAATTGAGAAATTGAAAAATTCGCGCAATATTCTAAAATTGTCCACTTCTTATTTTCCACTTTTATCTCTTTACTCCCTTACACAAATAATTTTGCAAAGCAGTTTAGCATTTTCCAATTAAAGATGATTTCTGTCAATTCATGATCAGCATCCGAATTAGGCAGTTGACAAGGATAATATTTATTTTGTCATCCAAAGTTATCATCATTTTCCGAATATAAGATCTGAAAAATCAGAAAACGCCTATCATGCCTATTTTGTTCGCTGTCGATCAGCACTATTCTTAAGCGTTTTGGCGAATAATGTGAATGATTCTGCATAAGAATAATGCCGAACATCTTGCTGACAATCAATAGCAGGCTCTTATCAGCGTATTAGTTTACGAACTGTTTATTTGCAGAACTAACTGCTGTGTATGCAGTGCGAAGTATTTCTTGCATGCACGTTCAGCGAATTAATATTCATGCCCAACGATAAGCATGTCTCGATGTAACGCACTGCCAGATGTCTCGGTAGCTCAATTAGCTAGAGCGTTCGCCTTAACCCTTTCGGGACGGATCTCGCCGTTNTTTTCTCCCTATTCCACACACCGGAGCAGGTATAGCGGTAATTTTCAGCCCTTTCGAGTTATGATCGTACTGCATGTTCTGCAAAAAGTAAATTCATGAAAATGACGAAATGCACACGGATCATACATGTTCTACCTAGGCCTATTGCTCCTAAGTCCTTGAGAATTTACTATCGGTCCCTTTTGAAAAGCTGTAGTGATTGGTCTTGTCTTCTTATTGCAAACCCCGGAGGAGGTATAGCGGTAATTTTCGGCCCTTTTTAACAATGATCCTACTGCATGTTCTCTGCCGAAAGAGACGCACGTACAGCATGACTCGGCGGGAACTCCCAAGCTGGGTAAAGTTAAGGATCCTTATGTTTACCCAGGGCCGTCCTGGGTAAAGAAAAGGATTACCCAGGATGATCCTGGGTAAACATAAGGTATACCCAGGACGACATTGACCCATTCGGCCTTAGTAAACGGTGCTATGGGCACTGTTCAAGGACTTGTCTGGTGCAATACCAGTGAACAAGAAATGCAAACTATCATGGTAAAGTTTGACAGCCCAAGGGTAGGCCAAAATGCCATTACCGCTAGTCCTTACAAAGTTCAGTTCCCAAATGCAGTTCCAATAGAACGGACAGAGGTTTCTTTCCCAATTAGCAGAACCAAGAGGCATATTCAAATGACAAGAATCCAGTTTCCATTGACTCTATGCTGGGCATCTACCTTACATAAAGTACAGGGCAAAACAATGGACAGAATAGTTGTCACGTTGTACAATCAACATTGCCGTACAGATGCGGGAGAAAGTTCCGGTCACATGCGCTTGGCAAAGCTGACACGCCAAATTACTATAAATACCATTGCTAAGGGAAAAATGACAGCCCTAGGTGAATGAATACACTATAAAGACAACAACTCGACAAAGTTGGTTCAAAGTTCTTAAACAGCAGAGAAGTCAGTGCACAAGAGGCTGCATACAGGCTACTTTCCTTACCACTAAAACTGTCAACAAGAACACATGAATTCATCAACACCAACCCCAAGGATAAACGAGTCACAATGGTAAAACCATCTGTTGTTGTTGTTGATGACATGGATGATGATAGGGAGGACCTCTTCTGTACAAGTATTTTAGAAAGATATGCTGCAAGACCAGATACACTAGAGGGCATGTGTTTAGCAGAGTTTGTGGCAAATTATGCTGTAGACAGAAAGAGATATGATGACGAAGACAATGATCATGACCCAAATGTCATAGAAGTTGAAGAACCAAGACAAAGATATCCAAGGATTACTCTGAAAGATGGCTTAGGCCGGATGTACAAAAGGCAAAAAAGAGGCAGTTATCAGATTCTTTAAACCAAAAGAAGGTGAAGACAAGTACAGACACATGTTGATGCTGTACTGGAGAAAGAGAGAAAGTACACACGTGACGTGGAAGACACTGATGAGATCATGAATGCTCTCGATAACAATGAACTGCCACAACATGCTTGGGATAAAATAGCACCGACTGTAGAAGCTCAAGAGGCCGACCATAATGCAGAAGGTCAGGTTGTAGAACAAGACGCAGGACAAATCGAGGGGGATAATGTTGATATTCAGAACAGATCGAACAGAGGCGATAATACAATGTATTCTGAACTGAGTGCCAAGTTTACCTCTGAAGCCAACAAGACCCTAATGACTCCTCAACAGTACTGCGAAGGTATGCGTACTTTGAACCCTGAACAAAGGGATGTGATATTGAGACATAGAAAATGGTGCAAGGATACAGTGATAGCACTTAAAAACTATACAGAATTACCTGTTTATCACATCTTCTTAAATGGCCCAGGAGGTGTTGGAAAATCCCATATCATCAAGCTGATACATTATGACACAATCCGTCTGTTACGTCTATCAGGTTACTATGAACCAGGAGAAGTCATTGCTCTTCTAACTGCATTTACTGGTACTGCAGCTTTCAACATCGATGGTATGACACTGCATTCATCATTTTCACTTGGGACAGGGCAATACACACCTTTGAATGCCGAAAAACTGAACACGCTCAGGACAAAACTTGGCAAAATGAGATTGCTTATTATTGATGAAATTTCAATGGTAGGTGCAGATCTATTCTTCAAAATTCACAGAAAATTACAGGAAATAATGGGAACATCAACAGAATCAGTGTTCGGAAATGTGAGTATCCTTGCTGTTGGAGATCTCTATCAACTAGCACCAATAGGTGACAGCCCTGTATTCGGTCTACCAACCAGTCCATATGCAAAACTATACGGTTCACTTTGGGTAAAATACTTCAAAATGGTCGAACTTACACAGATCATGAGACAGAGAGGTGATGCCACATTTGCAAATACATTGGGAAGAGTAAGAACAGCGTCGTGCACCAGTGATGATCTGAGAATCCTTGAAAGCAGGACGATACAAACAGATACTGAAGTCCCACCGAATACACTGAGAGTGTACAGAACAAATGCAGAAGTTGATGCCTACAATGAAAGTTGTCTCACTCGGGTTGGCCAAGAACATGAAATTGTCACAATAGAAGCAAAAGACATCATGAAAACTAAGATAAAACATCTTTCCAAAGATACACGTACGTCATCAAACAAACGATCAGAAACCGGTGGTCTTCATACTAAGCTAAAACTAGCTACTTCCGCACGAGTCATGTTAGTGACAAATCTTGATGTCTCTGATGGCTTAGTAAACGGTGCTATGGGCACTGTTCAAGGACTTATCTGGTGCAATACCAGTGAACAAGAAATGCAAACTATCATGGTAAAGTTTGACAGCCCAAGGGTAGGCCAAAATGCCATTGCCGCTAGTCCTTACAAAGTTCAGTTCCCAAATGCAGTTCCAATAGAACGGACAGAGGTTTCTTTCCCAATTACCAGAACCAAGAGGCATATTCAAATGACAAGAATCCAGTTTCCATTGACTCTATGCTGGGCATCTACCATACATAAAGTACAGGGCAAAACAATGGACAGAATAGTTGTCTGTATGGAAAAGCAAGGACGCGGACCACAGTTTATGCCGGGCCAGGCCTATGTGGCATTCAGTAGAGTTAAAACATTAGAAGGTCTCTATTTACAAGGGTTTGATGCATCTGCCATCAAGGTCAGTCCCAAAGTCACGAAGGAACTCCAGCGTCTGAATAAACAAAGACTTCCTTCATCCGATCTGTCTTCTTTCACAGAAGGAAACACCCTTAGACTTATATCACTCAATGTGCGGTCGTACAAGAAACATCTACCAGATTTAAAATGTGATCCCATCATACAGAATGCTGATGACTAGGGCTGTCATTTTTCCCTTACCAATGGTATTCAGAGTAATTTGGCGTGTCAGCTTTGCCAAGCGTATGTGACCGGAACTTTCTCCCGCAGCTGTACGGCAATGTTGATTGTACACCGTGGTTGTCTGTATGGAAAAACGAGGACGCGGACCACAGTTTATGCCGGGCCAGGCCTATGTGGCATTCAGTAGAGTTAAAACATTAGAAGGTCTCTATTTACAAGGGTTTGATGCATCTGCCATCAAGGTCAGTCCCCAAGTCACGAAGGAACTCCACCGTCTGAATAAACGAAGACTTCCTTCATCCGATCTGTCTTCTTTCACAGAAGGAAACACCCTTAGACTTATATCACTCAATGTGCGGTCGTACAAGAAACATTTACCAGATTTAAAATGTGATCCCATCATACAGAATACTGATGTTTGTTGCTTCACAGAAACGTTTCTAACATGTAATCACAAACTTTGTGAAAACGACCTCATCAGAAATGATCACCATGTCATACGTCATGAAAGACCTCTTTCTAGTGGCATGTCAAAAGGTGGAATCATGCTAACTGCAAAGTCATCGCTATCTCCCAAAAAGGTATCAGGTGTTCCAGAACATGTAGAAATCCTCCCTTGTACCATCACACCCCTCAACTCTCCTATCATCAACATCATCACTGCATACAGAGCATCAGCTGTAACATCCACCACTACATTTACTGAAAACTTAACCAAATGTATTGAAAACGTTGACGTTTCCTTGCCAACTATAATTTGTGGAGATTTCAACATTGATTTAAACAATACTAGTTCACACCAATCAAACCAATTAGCAACAGCAATGTACGACTTCAACCTGAGTCAAGTGGTCAAAGGCCCAACAGCTGATTATGGGTCAACAATTGATCATATTTACACTAACATTCCAAGTTTCAAATTAAAGATTGACGTACGAGACTGTTATTTCTCAGACCACGATTACATTTTTTTAGAAATAAAATTAACATGAACGATGAAGCAGGCCTCCTCGCCTGAAAGATTACTCTGATGGAGTTTCGTATGGTCTTAGTTAAATGGCTGAACTTTTGTGTTCGTCATACACGTAGGTGTTCGACTTGCGTAATAATACTATGAATGACAGAAAAGACACGAAGCCTACCAACAAGTCCGATGACCGAATAGTGAAGATGGTGGAGCAAAGAAACGGGGCGCGTGTTCCATTCCCAGCTGGGTTAAACATTTTTCTTTCACGAACTCAGAACAAAAAGACAAGCTTTTTAGTATTATAAGAAATAATATACAATCGGCATTATATCCCAACACTTTGTCCATAATTTATTCATCAGAAACGGATAACTAAAATAACTTCTTAGCGAAAACTCTCTATAGCCACCTGAATACTTCTTGTATTCAAATAATGGCCAAAACATACGCACAACAAAATTTGGACCAACAAGTTTGATTGTGTGCTGCCGGAAAATTGAATGGAATAAGTTACGACCAACATGATTTCAACACGCGATTCGCCCAACGCATGCGACGGTTCTCTGTTATTTGATGCCGCAATGCCTCCCAAACAAAAGAGATTCGCGTGCGATGCCAAATCGCTTGCCCAATAGGAGCTGTCAGCGAGTTGACCACTAAGTGTCACTAGGGCCCAATTCAATGCATCTAGCGGACCCAGTCATTATCGATCGAGCAGCGATCATAATAGATTTCCTGTACATTTGGTCCGCTAAGACTGTGCTGCCATCTGTTAGCAATATGCGCGGCTGACTGCTCCTATTGCTTCAAGTGTATACCCACTAGAAGCGATTCGGCAACCGATTTGGCCTCGCACGCGAATCTCTTTTGTTTGATAGCCATTGCGGCATCAAATAACAAAGCATCAACGTATGCGTTGTGCGAATCGCATGTAGTGTAGACCCACCCTTATTCAAGAAACAGCACTGTGTTTTTGTTAGTCCTTACTACCGGTTGGTCAATTAAACGGGAGAATGCTTATTTCAGCATTACTTCTGGCACTGATGACTAGGCCTATGTTTCATATAGGCACTGTGAGTAGAGTTATTCTTTGTTCAAAGAATTGCAAAGTAGAAGAATGATCTGACAAGACGGTGACAGACTGGTGCGTAAACAACGCGTCTGAAAGCGATCAACCGATCAGACAGGCGGTAAGAGTGTATACCCACCCTAATTACACCCCACCTGAGTGCTTATATCAGTACTAAAGTTCACATGAAGAAGTTTACAATGAATAAAGCTTACTGAGCCAGAAAAAACATTATTGACCACCAAGAAATCTTATATCGCCACTAGCTGCATAGCCACCTATATCCGAGTCAATTCACTTTGTGCATGACTAATCTTTCGCCTGTTGCATTTTCTTAATAGGGGTACACGCTTATTGAAAAAGCCCATTGTGTTATTATCTTGATTGATTACGTCATTGGTCTTACATCATTCAGTAATGCCTTCAATCTGTAGGCCTATAAAGCCGCAGCTCTGAATGCATGTTCCTCATTCCGTTCTGTCACTTCCCGAGGAAGACTGGAACTCTGGACACTTGGAACAAAAACCGAACTCAGGCAAGTATCTACGCCGAACCTATGCTCATTTTTTTTATCAGGCATATTCCGCCTACGTAGTTAACAAGATGACATTGTAAATGTCGTATGGTTCCCGATGTACAGGTTCTTCTACAAGACTGGTACACTGATAGAGATCAAGATATGGCATGATATATGATGGTATGATATGATGTGACGTGACGTATGACATGACGTATGACATGACGCATGACATGACGTATGACATGACGCATGACATGACGTATGACATGACGTATGACATGACATATGACATGACATGACATATGACATGACATGACATATGACATGACATGACATATGACATGACATATGACTTGACATGACATATGGCATGACATGACATATGACATGACATGACATATGATATGATATATGACATGAAGTTGATCTCATGCCAATAACTCATCCCATGGTTGACCTTGACCTTGACCTGGATATCTGATCATCAAGGTCATTGTATAATGGAAATGGACATTCTCAGTAACCTAAGTATGTCTGATATCATGCATCTAGCTCTATCACAGGCACAGATATTTCGGATTATCAAGTTTGACCTTGACCTTGACCTCGGATTATCCAAGTCGTTGCATAATCGAAATCGGCGTCATCAATAACCTAAGTATAGGTGATATCATGCCTCTATCTCTACCACAGGCAGAGATATTTCAAATTATCAAGTTTGACCTTGACCTTGACCTCTGATCATCGAGGTCGTTGCATAATCGAAATGGGCATCATCAATAACCTAAGTATGGGTGATATCGTGCCTCTATCTCTACCACAGGCAGAGATATTTCAAATTATCAAGTTTGATATATCAAAATCTCATGATATTTCAATCACCCGGACACGTGAGGGTGAGAATTTTAGTACAGTCCAGTCTTTGGATAAGCAGGCATGAACTGAGGCTTGTTTCATGTTGCTCAGTTGACAATATGGCAAGTTACCTCAAAATATCAAATTTGTGATATCGATATCACCATGACCCCTACATCTCAGATCAAAAGTAATCAGTCCATTCGATTCCTAGGGTATGAAAACCTAAGGGTAGAACTTGTTTCTGTTGCTCTAGGTGCTAAAGGAGCCGAGTTATGACATCAGATGAAAGTGTGACGGACAAAATATCATGTCTGATATGTTGATTACATCATGATGGAGGCATCTGATGTTGAAAATGATTAGCTCATTGGATTGCCCAGGTTCACAAACCTAGGGGTAGGATGTGTTACCAGGACTGTAGCTGTTGAAGGAGATAAGATATGAAGGTGTGACAGACGGACACACACACACACAGACAGACAGACAGACACACACATACACAGACACCATGACCAAAAACAATATGGTTCCCGATCTTGATGATCGGGAACCATAAAAAGTTGCCGTAATAATCGCTAGGCCTGCTTCTCTCAACCCAAGTCGTCCAACAAGACGGGAGAATTTTCCGGCTGCACATCTCAAACTCACGGACTTGATTCATAGCGCAGATCTGTAGCTCTGCTCCTGCTTAGGAAAGTTTTGTGCAGTTTGTACAGACAAATTATTTCGTGAAAAAGTTCCACTTTTGGCCATATGATCTCCTGACCAAATCTTTTCCACGTGCTCCGCACCTAATTCATCGATATTGCATTTACCCTGCCTTCTCGCCACGCTCAAATTTGTCGGCCAGGGTGCAAATTTTGGCCCAGCACAGCTACTCCAATAAGGCCGTCTGGTATCCCTGTTTTGAGCAACTGGGACTGGGTCATGCTCTCAATTTCCATTGTGAAGACGTTATTTCGGGTAACCTTTTTTAAGTTGAAAGATCTCCCAATACTTTCGAGATAACATCAACTTTCACTTCATCTTTCAGAATGTCAAACCTTCTGCATGTGAAGGTGGTCCATGTGACCCACAAACCGAACTTTGTTCAAGCCAAAGTATTCTTAAACACGGCTTCGGAAGCATACACCCTGTTTGTCGACAAGGGAGTTAAATCGCTGATTATTGAACCTGACAAATTCTACATGCTCAAAGATGCACGAAAACAGACGGATGAGTTGGCAATAAGAATGTCGGGACCGACGGCCCAGGTAACATTTTCATACATCTGTATTTCATAACCAAGCAGATTCGGATGGTGCTGAAAACTGCTTCATAACCTTCAGATGTCGCCTTATTCGTTTCAACAACTAAAAAAATACTTCACAACGTACTGTTCACATCATTTCGGCTGGAAGAAACAATTAACTGCGTTTTATAGCCTATTCGAAACAAGCCCTGACTTGATCCAAACATGCACACAACTTACACCAATATCTGAAACATTCCGACATACGACTCACAATAATTTTCCAGATCTTTCCCTCATCGAGATTTCCAATCACTGATGAAATGTACAACAACTTTTATCATGCGCCGGAGAAAACCATCACTGAAGTATTTACGCTAGGGAAGCGTAAACGTCTCACCATCACCGGGAACGTAAAAAAGGTAAACAGCCCTAACATTTTTGCAGATCTGAGACAACTGTCCATGAATATTCATTCAAATAGACGTTCCATTCCAACAACATTTTCCTCTTCCCAGAGTTATTAGCACCACTAGTCTAAACAAAGCATGCTAATCCTTCCGCATGCTAATCCTTCCACATCACTTATCACAACTCATGAGATGATGATGAATTTGCCATCATACATCAACATGCTTTTTCTCAACAGATTTTCCCCTTGCAAACGGGGCCAGACTGGTCACGTAAGGACCTAAAAATCGAAGACCAGGACGATCAAATAAATCTAAAGCTATGGAACGACAAGTCAAACCTGGTGTTGGACGAACACGAGAACAAGCGAATCAAGTTCACAAATGTCGAAGTAGAGATATACAAAGGCAAGTCGACAATGGTCGGCACAGAGGAGACAGTGATTGAGGTAGGTTTCACTTTTTAGCATTTCCCATGAAAACATATTTTACCGACTTCAAAAAGTGTGGCGGCTGCATTTTATCAGACCTTGGTACACCGAGTAAATTCGGTCACTGAAGCATAAAACGTGGGACACTCTTAACCACGCACAAAAAATACATTTAATTATAAACATTTATGAAAACCAAAAGAAGCAAGAAGTGGTCTTCAGGACCACGGTATTCCCTCTTTCTTTAGACAGCCGACGCCACCGCTACCATTCTACTTAAGGGCGAGCCAACGTTTTCAATTTTTGAAACGTGGCCAGGCGTTGTAAATAAAAGATGTCAAAATACCATAAAAGTACAAGATATATGACGGAAATGAAGGCACCTGCGGGGTCTATAAGTCAAAAGGAATTGAATGAAATGTATCTTGGAACGCACTAATTAGCTAATAAGTTGAAACAAAAGACTAGTAATCGGTACACTTTCCCACCAAATGGTACATTTTGAGGATCAAACGACAAGTGGATCATAAAGTTCGAGGTTTTTTCTATCTAGTCCACCCATTCTGACAGCAATATTTTCAACAGGTATAGAGTACTCGGCATGTGAATCCCATGCGTGCAGCCAGATTTTCCAAAACAGGGCGGCCATATTGGATTTGGATTTTACTTCCAGGTTGTCCTTTTTGTACTGAGCGTGTATGGTGTACATGAAGAGCATGTCAGGACACCCTCGCCACCCCAGGTTCTATGGGTTTGTGACATTGTTGCCACACCTTCAATGTGTCATTTACATGCTTCCTCTCCAAGAAAATTGTACCTGTTTTTCGTGTTTGGTGAATTTCATTGTTTACGATTATGTAATGTAATTAAGCTGTAATCCTTGGGACTTTCCTCATTTTCCGTGTCTATAAAGCAGAGTGATCACATTGGACTATAAAAACAGTCAACTGGGGGTGTCTTTGTTGCTTTTCTCAGAGGGGCCTGGATTGAAGCAATATGAAAATTCACAATGACGGCTCGCCCTTAACTGTATTAAGTAGCAATTTCACTGTGTCCATACGTGCTTCATGTTTATACCACCTGACGTCCTGACCCGAGGATAATGTGAACGTGTCTGTACCACTCTATAGACGCCGGCTACCAGTCGCAAACTGAACTACGAAATTGCTTATAGCCAAACATGTTATAGGCCTACTGTGCATGCTGTGTGCTCCTTTTTGTAACCTCTTAAATCTTAATTCTAGGAACTGGATACGACCGAGGACGCCTTCCAGTTGACCATCCTCGGCTATCAGGAGGATGGTGAGACATTAGCCATACGAGATGAACAGTCTGATGCCGTAGTCTACAATACAAATTGTCCACTTCCACCTATTGAAACATTACCAACAACAGTTATGGCACATGTCAAAGGAACACAAATCCTGCACACTGACCCAGTAAGTTAACAAAGCCATAACACACGCTGCTTTCATTCATGTTCCAATGTTTCCATTAGTTTCCTAATTTCCTAATCTCCTGTCCATTTCATTTTCAGATGCCTTAGGTAAATCGCCTTCCGTGACGAACTGGTCGTCCTAAGTATTAAATCGGCAAAGAATCAAACGCCGCCATCTTGAATCTATTACTTTACTTAAATTCAGGAGGAAATGGGTCCCAGAAGAACACCACCTCGGCAGCATTTCTAGGCTTACCTTGATGTAATCCGTTTAAGATAAACAATACGCAATTTGTAATTTTGAAATTGTCAATTTTTGCACGGGCCATGAAATTATTCTTGGTGTCAAATTTCGTTTGTTATTATGTTGTTGCAAGACAATAAAGCTCTGGCAATACTTTCACATATTGATCTTGTTCACCATTCCATATTAGATCTATGTTTGCTGATCAAACATCGACATTGATTTTTAGCTCAGCTGACCAAAGGTCAGCGGAGCTAGTCAAATAGGTATTCAGTGGCGTCAGTGTGTCAGTCCAGCAGTCCAGCAGTCCACCAGTCCAGCAGTCCATCTGTCCAACTATGCCCGACGTTTTGTAACCGTAATAGCTAGAGACTCCAAATTATATCTGAAGGTAGCCCTTGGTGAACTCTCCTGGGAAACAAAAAATGAGCGCAATTTGACCTATATTAGGCGCACCAGGGGGCGTTTTGTGTAAAATGAAATATCGCAATATCTCAGTCCCTATGATAAACATGTAGACAAAAAGTGATGGGATAGATAGGTTGATATTTTCTACATCAGTTCAAAGGGAAGTTAATGCCAGATGTGTTCACCAGGGGGCGCTATTCAACAAAATAAAAAACAGGGGTATTTGAATTTTCGCGCCTTCTGCGCCAGCGTATCATTTGCCAGTGTCTGACGTCATCATCATTGGAATTCACAGCTAAGGCCAGGAGTCTGCATTCAGCAGTTCAATCGTCTACTTCGAAGGAGTTCAGCACATCTAAACAATGAGACGCTAGGTAAGATCTTTTTTTCATTCTAAGAACCTAATGACGCAATGATTACCAATTAAATGACCCTGGCATTGGGAGTTTCGACAGTTGATCGCTTGCTCTGCCCTCGCCTCGGCTCTCACAGTGAATAAGTAATGAGGCGGATGTCTCGTCACTGGGTTGATTCTGATGACGTCAGAGGCCTCTGATCCTCTATCGTAGCGAGAGAACGAAGAATGACCAATTGGCATGGCCATGAACCACCACTCGAATCTCGTCGAAGTGCTCATGAATGTCAGCCAAATTACGACAAAATACCCACAACTCACATTCTTCCCCATATGATGAAAAATCAACGCATGCAACGAAGATGATTTTCACGTGGCAATTGCTTTATTGACGTGGGAAAACTTTTTATTTTTTTAGATAGTTGTGTAGGATGGGGAATCCGCCTAATTCCTCCAGGAGTGCCGTGAATTTTGCCGAAGACACGTCTGGCGAAAGTGCGAAGCCTCCCTCCAGTCATCGGTATATTCCGATTATGAGTTGCAGAAATAGAATAGCAGGTCAAAGTCAAACAAGAATAATGGCAATGATGATTTTATAGCTCCCTATTCACCATGAATTAATTCTTGTGAAGGTGTCAATAAAAGGGACACGGTCGGGTCTTGAGTCGTCACCAAGAACAACCGCTTCCCACCTAATCCCAAGGGGGGTCTTATAAGCTCTTTATCAATTCACCAACGAATGAAGGCCTACATGTTGTATTAACCCCTTCCCACCCAAGGGGGTCTAATACTAAGGATTGTCTCATTCTACATTAACCCCTTCTTACTGATAATTTCCCAACCAAGGGTGGTCTAATAAAGTACAGTATCTGACATATACTATCTCGATTCACCAAGGATTGTATGCCTATCTTGCAACATTAAAATTTAACCCCTTCCCACCACCCAAGGGGTCTAGTACCAAGCATTGTACGGTATCATGCTATATTAACCCCTTCCCAACCAAGGGTGGTGTAATAAAAATCTGATATGTATCTCGATTCACCAAGGATTTTCGGCCTGTCATGTACAATTTAACCCCTTCCCACTCTATTTACTGCATTTCAGGTCGATCCTGGTTGCCGAAGCACCCCAGATCGCTGATGCTGCTGTTGCTAAAGAGAGGAGCAAGGAACTGTTTTGAATTTGAAGAACTCACTCTCAGCCGACATAACAGGAAGGCCAATAGAGATCAACTGTCGAAATCATAGAACAGCGACGTCTTCGCCACAGCAGACAAATGAATTATTCTCTAACACATGTATGCTAACAGATATGAAATAAGAAACAGGTTTATAAGGTGAAAGTCATCACGTCTTTCTTCCAGATTCGAACCCACGGACCCTCGCATGAAGCATCAATCGCAAGTCGCCATCAATGCTAACCGTAGGCTTTCCAACATAAATGTGATTCATTCTTGGCAAAATTGTATTGGAATGGACCGAGTCTCTAATCATAATTAGCAGACTTTATCCCATCAAAACATGCACACTTGGTGAATGAAATTTGACATCGTCCATGAACCGTCCTAAGACTGCAGTACCTCTTATGCCTTAGCCTATCAAACTGAGGCATCAAATGTCAGCTGAGCGCAAGGCCCATGGGCCTCTTGTTTTACTCTTTCTCTCTCTCTCTGCATGCATCCCCGGTCGGTCACATCTCCTCGCCTTGAACAGCATGAAAAACAGACAGAACCTATCCTTACGTCTGTCAACCTGGTACCATATTCTGCGAAACCTGCAACATGTGTGCATTCACGTAAATCTACAAGGTAGTCAGTGAGAACAGGTCCCATCCAATCAAACAATATATTCCATAAACAGTGCGACGACTTCCGAAACAAAGCCTAGGCAAACAAAGCCTGGGCTGTCGGCCCATGACCCAAGAATTTTCAAGCTCCAACGCCTTGCATCAACACCAACACCATTTAGCCTCTCATCATATTAGGCTCAGGCTCAGGGTCAGGATCAAGTACCGGATGTGTTATTGCCATGAAACCAAGTTCAATGGGGTTCATATTAATAAAGCCATCAAACTATCCTGATCCCCATGTATCTCATCTCCATCAATGTCTCTTGATCTCTATCAATGTATCTTGATCTCTACCAATGTAACGTGCATGTACCGGAGGAAGGACCTGCAGCCTACATCGGGAACCATACGACATTTACAATGTCATCTTGTTATTATTATTATTATTATTGTTTGCGTTTTCTTTCCCACCCATTGCCATTCAGGATGGATCCAAAACCCAAACAAGCATATTTCCACTACAGTTGGTTCCAAACCATTGGTATGAATGTATAGAGCATCTTTCTAGGAGAAAATAACACAAAGGAACCTCAGTTTGGTCCAATAGCTTTCGCTCCGTAATCATTTTTGTGAAGCAAAGTCAGACGTCCTAAATTGACGTTATCGGCAAAACGCGAATTCACTATTAGGAGACTGGGGTCGTATGCATGAAACATCTTAAGTGGAAAATTTCCCATCTTTCGTTTGGAACAATAGTTTAAAGGAAATTTTAAGATATTTTATGCATACGGCCCCTGAACTTTGCTTCCCAATACGGGGGAACTCCCTACTTCATTCAAACAACTAGAACTTTGAAATTTGCTTGACAGCAAATTTGATGGTCCCTACATCAGAAAATACAAACTGAGTGAAGAAACGCCAAGGAGGGGTATGGTTCTGTGGCACAGCAGTCAGGTTCTGGAATGTCTTCCTCGTGAAGGACACATGCAGGGTAGGCAAATAGAGAGGAAGGGCAGACAAATGACTGCACGGCGTGCGCATTCTGCAGACATGTATTGTTTACCAACTGACAAACACGAGCATGTTATCTGTAAGGTGGGTAGGTGGGGCTATCTACTCGTGGGGCCCAGCACCTCCCCTCTCCAAGGATGGTCCTTACTGCAGGGTGCGGAGATAGTGGTCTCTCCAGCGGAGAGGAGGACGAGGNGTCATCACCACTTGTGCCTGGACTGGTCAAGACTATCGACTCGTTTTCACCATGAAGGTCAAAGAGTCCCATAAGCTTCGACCCCTCCTCATCTTGAGTCTATTTAACCCATTAACCCCTGACCTGCCTGGTTACACAACTTGGAAAAGAGACAGAAATCCTAGGCCTGCAGTCCACCCAAACCCCAGCACATGGCAATTCATAGGAGAGTCTTTTTGCCTAATTGGCAACTTAGCTCATTCAAATAGATAGATTCAGTTGTTGTTGAGCATGCATATATGACATGCCTACGTCGGCTGTCGTGAGATAGGCCTACAAAACCTTCCGCATGGGCCTACAGTCATGCTTTCAGACAAGAAGAAAAGGTTCTAACCACAGCATGCCCAGAGACAACCAAGCCAGACGGTACTACGATCAATTTCCCGGCGTGAGTTTGCTTTGACACTCCATCGACGTTTCTTTGCCAAGTCCGCGCAAATCCTTCGACAAGTTATCGTTTGGGAGTTTGCCCCGGGGAGTTTGCAAGTCCGTCCTAAGACTTCGACGCCGGTTCACGGAAATCTCTAAGATTATCGCTCAAGCTTCACCACTCAAGGAAAAAATTACCCTTAAGCAACGCCAAGATTCGGCGTCGAATCTTGTCGACCCTTGAGGGGGGGGGTACAAGATACGAATTGATACTTGCATTAACGGGTTGTTTTAACCCCTTATTATTGGACTTAGGACCGAATATTGAATTTTATCGGACAAACTACCCAATTTTGTGGTTTTGATTTTCATCTGTTAAAATATATCTGGGTGGTTTCTATCAAATGCTCCATGGAGAATCCCATAACAGTGTAATCTAATGTAAAATGTGCTGAAAATAGAAACTACGGGTAGGACTTTGTCATATATTTTGTATACATGAATGTAGGCCTACAGGAAAATGTACCTGATTTTGAAAACACATATTTCACAAAAATGTCCCAACAGATTTTTTTCGTGTTTTCATATATGTATTCTAGGCCATGTTCTGGAGTAAATCCCATTGGTTTCATGCAATTAGATTTTCACACCGCCACTGGCAATTACCGGTGTAACATCTGAGAGCGTTTCCGTACGTCAGTGTTTCCATTATAAACAGATTGCCAAAGTCGGCCATGTTGGACCAAAAGGCAATAACAAACACTGAATGTACAGTGAATGTACACCATTGATATACAGCATGTTTTAAAACCTGCAATTTACACAAAACTTTCACGAAAAGTTACAAAATAAACACCTCCTCAGCAGTGCTACATCTGTTATGAACCATGCCCAGGCCCAAATGTTTGCAGATATTTCCCACAAAAAGTTTTAAAATACTTTTATTACCGGTATGCCTTTTTTATGCCAAACCTCAGCTCCAGGTGTGTTGGTCCTATCCCACAGTGTGGAATCATGATGATTCACAAACCTGGACCCAAGGTTGGTTAAGCAACAAAAGTCTGTTTTTTTTCTGAATTACATTGTACTATTTTACCAAAAGTAAGCCAAGGCTTAGTGCATATTAATGTATTATTACTGATGGTTATGTTATCTGAGATATTTTTATGGCAAACGTTTATGTTTTTGCACATTTTAAAACATGCTGTACATGTACATCAATGGTATACATTCACTGTACATTCAGTGTTTGTTATTGCCTTTTGGTCCAACATGGCCGACTTTGGCAATCTGTCTATAAGACCGGACTTCGATTCCAGGGGGACTTGGATTCCTTTCACACCGCCACTGGCAATTACCGGTGTAACATCTAAGAGTGTTTCCGTACGTCATTGTTTCTATTGCTGTCTGGAGAACGCTGGCATATCGACAACTTCCTCTGTGTGTCCTCTGTTTTGAAGTCGCAGCTTATGCTGTCAGGAATAGACAGATTGCCAAAGTCGGCGCCGGCCATGTTTGACGTAGGAATAAAACTACATAGTTTGCTGGCCACTGTTTGTAAACAAACCAGTTTGTTTACAACTTGGACGTCGAGCTCCTTTAAGTATGACTGGTGCAACCGGGCCTTTCTTTATCTTGTGCTGTAGATTTTTTATTTTTTGTGTCTATTTACTTTCAGTACCCTTTCTATTTGCAGCTGTGCAATCCGACTGTGCATGAGGTTCTCGACAAATGATACCAGTGCGAAACAACCCAGCTCGACATTATGGACTGAGTGCAATCTATCTGATATTTCTATGGACGAAGTTCACCAGGCTAGACTCAGGATCATGAAATAGTGACGGTTTCATCAAGAACTCTGAGACTGGTGACTAATTGGAAAATATCGTTAGACTTCTTCGTACATTGTGACCGCCTAGAAATTCTAGAAAAAAGATGGCGTCGAAAGGCAAAAACTATGAACTAGATGTCCTTCATGGCCATCATCTCTGGACACGAAACACACAGTTCTTTGATTGTGAACATCGGCCGTTACAACTGAAGTCCGAAACTTTTTCTCACGCGGTCACCTGATTTGAATGGATTGATTCGGGATTTGGATGCCTATGACAGAACAATGTGATTGGCCAGTGATTCGGCTAGTTCCTAGAGGCACACCCAATGCATCTGACCATCATGGGTATGACATCGCTACGCTTTCTGGAGACTGGTGTTGTCTTATGGCGTAGCCGTACCGTGGGTTCGAGTGTACTCCCAACGAACTGGTTTGGGAAATGTGAGAGAACGTGTGCTGAATTGTGCGAATCCAGTGACTGAACTTAACCAGTATGTCATGAAAGGTTTAGGTGAGGTTTTAAAGGCAGGACTCGAGTGAACACTCACCCAGGTGGCTTGTAATGCATATACATGTAGTGCCCCATATTAAATGCATGGCATGATGTGGTGTTCAGACATAAAATAATTATAGAGGTAGCCGTGTTGATCGTTGAATGAATGAGTAGAAATGAAATAGGTAATAAGGTAAAGTGGTGCAATTCTAGCCCCGGTACAATTCTAGCCCCTGAGTGGAAACATGGCCAGCATTGCAAGGAGATGTATACTGCCTAATCCAATGATCTATAATATTCAAGATACACTTCTCAGAGACCTCAGGCAGAAGAAATTTCCTAAGTTTATCAAAGAACCTGGTGGTAGTGTGGGCTTGAAGACATCTGAACGAAAGGGTCACGTTTGAAACCCCAAGTTG
>NMRB01000331.1:358113-394247 GCA_002633025.1 Notospermus geniculatus | reverse complement strand
GGGGGTCATTGTACCCCCTCAAAACTCAAAGGTCAACCCAAACCTTCAAAAATTATATCATTGCACTCAACTAGAGGTAGATGAACTCATTTCTTGGAAATTGTGCTTTATTTTGGCATTTATTCCTGAAAATGCACAGGGGCTACAATTGCCCCACTTCGGTGGTACAATTATAGCCCCTGTAAACATTTTGAAAATAATTTATTTCTCAAAAACGAATTCAGTTAAAAAGTTATTTTGAATTGAGCCATCCATCTGACTTGCATGACTACCTACATGCCAAATTTCATGTTGATATTCAAGTGTTTTGGTGGTGAAACCCTTATAAAACCAGAAAAGGGGGCTAGAATTGTACCACTTTACCTTACCGTCTTCTAAATCAACTTGGTTATATTGAGACAAGCTTTTGACCCTATCGGGCCTTCTTCAGGTCTTGACATAAAATAACTGGTAGGAATCAAACATAAAGGTTTAACTGCAAACGGTGAAGTAACTGAGGGATACACTTCATGTGTTGCCACCAGATGTCTCTCACTGCCTGAATTATGGCTCTATATACATGTAGCTCATAGGCAGGGGCTTCAACTTTGTTTTGTGGTGGTTGGGCACGTGAATCTGTCAACTTGATGCCTTGAATTCCATTTCTGAAGCTATTTTCTTCACCATTATTGTTCTATTGTTCATTCAAATGATAACCAGGATTCGAACCAGAGTCCTTCGTTTCTGATTCATGCGTTCTGCCAAGAATATATAAGTACCAAGAATGCACAACTTAGTAATCAAGCAAAAGGGGGGCATTCAGTTACTTTTTCTGATAATAGAGGGCATACGGTAACTATAGGCCTTCTAATTAAATAACCAATGATTAGATTTAACGGTTGTTGACTGAACTGTATTATTTAGAATATCATCAATATTCTTATGTAAAGTTACAGACATATTACTGGCGTACAATTTTTTTTTGATTTCGGTGAAACCATGGATTGCTTGATGATGAAATTGAATTTCTGCCTATCTTGGCTTGTTGGGAACATGGTTATGTTTCGCTGCAGTGAAGGGCTTGATAATACACTACACAAATTTTTTGGTACTCCTTGATCACATACTGTACATGTAAGTGCTCCTTGGGTCTCTGAAAACACCCATGCCGCCTGCAATGCATGTCTCAAGCCCCTGCGTGTGGTATTGGTGGTGTTCTGAAAACAGGGAGAAAGCCTCTATCAAACATTGGACAAACGACAGAGCTCAGCTCAGCCAAGTGCAAAGTGAGATTGAGCATTAATCCAGAGAGAAAGCTAAAAATGTTCAAAGGTCCGGAGATTTGTTCTCCCTGGCTACAGGTGCGTCAGTTAGTCTGTGGAGAGGCTTGGGCATTGTCGATCAGAAACTTCCTTCGGGCCGTAGATACCTAAGACGGTAGGCAGCCTGGTGAAATCGGCTTGATATAGGAGGAAGCTTGCAATGATGAGTTCAGGTCTTTCGATTATATTTCAAATTGATGTAACTGCTTTTGGGGGTGCATTGACAGTATAATAGAAAGGCCTTTCATCATTGGAAGTTTTAGCGAGATTTGAGTGGTGAAGTAACTCATTCAGTCATCATTCAGCTCCCCTCCTGATATACATGTTGCACGCATGGATATCAATCATGACCCCAATGAGGAAACCAGGTGAGGGGTGGATTGGTTGGGGACTGGGGCATGGAACTGTGTTTAAAAAAATACAGATCCATGTGTATCCGTTGATACTCCCAATGCTTCTACCGAGCAGGTCCTTGTAATGTATGCCGCTGAGTTTCCTATGGATATTATTCCTAATGGATATTATTCCTAATGGATATTATTCCTAATGGATATTATTCCTAATGGATATTATTCCTAATGGATATTATTCCTGATGGATATTATTCCTGATGGATATTATTCCTGATGGATATTATTCCTGATGGATATTATTCCTGATGGATATTATTCCTGATGGATATTATTCCTGATGGATATTATTCCTGATGGATATTATTCCTGATGGATATTATTCCTGATGGATATTATTCCTGATGGATATTATTCCTGATGGATATTATTCCTGATGGATATTATTCCTGATGGATATTATTCCTGATGGATATTATTCCTGATGGATATTATTCCTGATGGATATTATTCCTGATGGATATTATTCCTGATGGATATTATTCCTGATGGATATTATTCCTGATGGATATTATTCCTGATGGATATTATTCCTGATGGATATTATTCCTGATGGATATTATTCCTGATGGATATTATTCCTGATGGATATTATTCCTGATGGATATTATTCCTGATGGATATTATTCCTGATGGATATTATTCCTGATGGATATTATTCCTGATGGATATTATTCCTGATGGATATTATTCCTGATGGATATTATTCCTGATGGATATTATTCCTGATGGATATTATTCCTGATGGATATTATTCCTGATGGATATTATTCCTGATGGATATTATTCTTGATGGATATTATTCCTGATGGATATTATTCCTGATGGATATTATTCCTGATGGGTATTAGTCCTGATGGATATTATTCCTGATGGATATTATTCCTGATGGATATTATTCCTGATGGATATTATTCCTAATGTATATTATTCCTAAAGGATGTTATTCCTGATGGATACTATTCCTAATGGATATTATTCCTATGGATATGGCGTGGTAGTAATTTCAATAAGTCGAGACGTTGGCTCCAAACACTTCTCACGCCTATCGGGTTTAGGGCGGACTCACGGATAAGTTTAATGGGATAGCCCCATGACAATGTCCAGTGCCTTAGACGAACTGCAGAAGAAATATTTCCTCACTTTTGACATGCACAAAATTTGGTCATAATCAAGGGCCGTTAGTTGGTCCACCGAGGTCAAATTTTTTGGCATGATTTTTTCTTTTACACATTTCTTGTGCTCATAATAAAGTATATTTGTTTACATGTATTACCGGAGAGGGTAGAGAAAGGGGAAAATCCCACCTCCCTCCCCAGCTTCCTCTCTGTTTTTCAAGTTATGCCAGCCTTATAGGATGAAAGACAGAGCTCAGCTCAGCCAAGTGCAAAGTGACATTGAGCATTAATCCAGAGAGAAAGCTAAAAATGTTGAAAGGTGGGGAGATTTCTTCTCCGTGGCTACAGGTGCGTCATTTAGTCTGTGGAGAAGCTTGGGCATTAATTTAATTAATTGGCGATGGTGAAATTAAATTTTAGCCTGTTTTGGCTGGCATATAGTAGGAACGTGGTTTTATTTCGCTGCGGTTTTGTTAAGCCACGAGGATGGCGCCTTAATTGGCTGATGATGGTAAATAATATTTCTCTGACATTTTGTCCGAGGGTGTTTCATATTTCTTGCCCAGATTGTTGGACAGGTCACTTTTGTCTGGTCGGTAGATCGCAGGGGTACAAAAAATGATTTTTGACACTACTGGATAATACTGGATCTTTTATATTTTTTATTCATAGAAGCTGATATGAATGTTTCTACTCTCAAATTCAAGGGAATTTAGTTGAGTGGACCTAGTAGGCGCACGTTGCTAAGGTGCAGTAAGCTTTTACATTCCTTCTACCTTTGCACCATGTTTTTGAGGTAGGCGTAACTTCGGTGAGCAGTGGATGGTTGGGCCCGTTGTTTGTAGTGGATCCATGATTGTTTGTACCCAGCTCTGGACAACGGATGTTGTCCCTAGCTGGTGTGTATGTGTATGGCATCCCGGCCTCTTTTTTTTTCTTTTGTTTGGAGAGGGTTGCCTGCCATTACCGCTACAAACCTTCATTTCCGACTCGGGTGCTTAGTTGGAACATTGGGATCAACGACAACCGCTTGGCAAGATAGTGGGTCATTTAGCCATCCATGTAGGAATGGGCTTCATGTTTTGAAAAATACTGGCGAAGCTCAACTGGGGTAAACAAATGAAGTGCCATAACCAGGATTCGAACCAGAGTCCTTAGTTTCTGAATCATGAGTGCGTTCTACTGACTGGGCTTAAGAGTCATGTCCTAGTTGCAGGGCTGGGAAATATTAGGAACATGCACAGTTGCAGTTGCGTTAAGCCACGGGGATGGCGTCTTAAAGGAGTTCGACGTCCAAGTTGTAAACAAACCAGTTTGTTTACAAACACTGGTCGGCACACTAGTGTTATTCCTTCGTGAAGGTGGCAGCACCAGTAGCGCCCTGTGATCGTTAGACTGGTGCCTGGTCCAATGCAACTCATCCAACCACTCACTGGTTCTCTATCCACGCTGTGCTGCCACCTATTATCGGTGATATGTACTGAAGTGAATATCTAGTCTCGCGCAGCCAACCGTTTCGTTCCGCAGGTACTGCGACACAAACGTTCGATCCTCAGATTCGGCTGGGTGACCGAGACTAGTGAATATCGTGTTTACAACTTGGACGTCCAGCTCCTTTAAATTGCCTGATGATGAAATTGAATTTCTGCCTATCTTGGCTTGTTGGGAACATGGTTATGTTTCAATGCAGTGAAAGGCTTGATAATACACCTCACAAATATTTTTGGTAAAAATTAAAAGGTTTACAATGAGTGGAATCTCCCTTTAAGACTTAATAGACGCGTGTAACTTCATCAAATGCATGACATGTATGGTGGAAGTGTGTGCATTTACTCTCCATTCCACTTCCGAGTGGCGCGAGGTTTATGAACGATATCTCCACAACGGCTGGGTCAAATTTGACGAAACATACGTCAATCGATTCATCTTTCTTGCCGCTACAGCCATCATCGCTGTCATTTTCCCAAAAATCGTGACAGAAAAAAGTTCTTTCACCAATCACAGTTCGTATTTAGGGCCGAAATGGCGGCCATTTTGAAATGACGCAATGCATCGCGCAGGTGTAAACTGCACTGAACACCATGGCGAAATGAAATGGGTTTTGAAAAAGGGATCCGTTATATCGGCCTTACGCGAAAAATGAAGATAGCAGAAAGATACCGACAAGAAAGACAAGTCAATTGATGTATGGTATGTCAAATTTGACCCAGCCGTTGCGGAGATATCGGTTGAAAACCTCGCGCCACTGGGATGTGGAATGAAGAGTAGTGAAGTTACAAGTGTCTTTGTCTTGTACACCCTTCATGAATTTGGCCGTAGATGTTATAATTATTCATCAGCAATGTAAATGTAATTACTCTACATTCTATGTGTAATTTTTGTATTTATTTACGACGATAATAAACTGTTGTAAGTTTTCTGAAAAAATACCTACGTCCATCTAATCATTATGTCTGACTTGGGGTCTTGGTTCCTGACTTCACCGGTAGAATACTACTGGAGAATCGGGAGCCAATCACGTTGTTGCTGCATCTGGAGCCCGACGATCCACTCGAATCATTGGATTCGTGGAATCGGCGGGCGGACATCGTTGGCGATCGGAGTCTGTCAATGGCGCCGTCTGATTGGATGCGCGCCGTTGAGATTGCCGATTGAAATGCGCCGTCTGATTGGATGCGCGCCGTTGAGATTGCCGATCAGAATGCAACGATGGGGATGACAGGTTGGAGGTCCGCCAACAAAACGGGCCGAGAGATACCTGGTCATCTTTCGTTTTGAGCGGACTTCCCTTCGAGGGGAAGAAGGGAGTGGAAGGATTCAAACGCGACGGATTTCAAAGTGGACGAAAAAAGATGCGTCAAAAAATTTGAAGTTCGAACTCGAAGCAAAAACTCAGCAGAAGACAAGTTGAGTTGACCGATCAGTGTCGTGAAAAAATTTGGAGTCCAGATCATCCGATCAGTCGGCGATCCCTTCACCGGCCGAAAAATTTCGGAGGCCGAGTGAACCCCTTGACTGGCCGACCCATGGGGTATCAAATCTTTTAACATTTTCATTGAAAAAATACACCTAAAATATACCTCGGAGACTATAAGAGGAACATCGATACCTATACCAGTGTGAAGCCCTCGGTGGCTCAGTGGATAGAGAGCTGGGCTACCAAGCAAGAGGGCCAGAGGGTGAGAGGTTCGAACCCTAGAGGAGAACAGACTTTTTGCTGTTTTTCGCCTTTTTGAGGGTCCGTGTGCTGGGTGGTCCCCTGAAGCGTTCCTGGAGGGCTCCCAGCCCTTTTTAGTTCCATGCTCGCCCGCTAGGGGCGCTGTTCAAGGTCCTTTTTTCACCCCGGGTGGGCCGTTTGTAGTTCCACATTCGCCCGCTAGGGGCGCTGTTCGTCGTTCGGATTTTACCCCGGGTAGGCCGTTCGTAGTTCCGAATTCGGCCACTAGGGGGCACTGACGCAATCCATAACTGGGACACCCTGTAGAGACCAGATAATGTTTCTAGCCTCTACAGGGTGTCCCAGAGATGTGGACTGCGTCAGTGCACGGAGGAATTATACTGACAGTATTATTCCTCCATGGACAATAAGAAAGAGAGCTTTTCGTTTTAACAGGATTTATTCAAACATAAAAAAGTGATTTACAAGAGATTCGTACCGTGATACAAAGTATTCGTTTGGACAGAACAAACGCGGGGGTCACAATTCTTAGACCTGACACAAAACTTAAGTTTTATTTAGGCCTACTAAGTCCATGAATAACCATTTCTAGATTACACTGATCTCCTTTCTCTCTGCATTGTTGTCACTTTGCTTGTGGAATCTTGCCTACAACAACAATCATTCCACAGAGAAACGAAAATGCTAAAAGGGATTGTTCGTTTTTGTCAATTGAGGAATCTGAGTTGTGATCCTTGAGAAAATGGACAAAAGCTATAAAACTGCAACTTGAATCTGATGTAAAGGTTGAGGAGTGTTGTTTGGGTAGTCATGGACTTGACATATCATTCCGACGCTGCCGATCGGGGATATATAGGCCTAAACTCGTTCCGAATAGGGGAAAACACAGCAACTAAATGTAAGTATACTTGTAAGTACAAATGTAAGTACAAATGCACTAGGGCCTGGAAAACGTTCAACTAAGTCAGCCAGAATCCTAACAAATACTCACTGTTGCCATGGACGTATTACTAAGAATACCTCCATGTTGTAGCCAAGATCCGGTAGAGCTGATAAAAGAATCGAAAATGCTAAAATTATAAGCACTTATCTTTCCAGACATTTATTCACACCTGGTCCAGTCGACGATATTTTCATCAAGTGATCTACATGGCTGTTCCAAGTGAGAGTCCAGACTTTAATTGACACTGTCCTGTTACGATTTCAGTCACTGACACTGTCAACGAATAAACGAACTGCATGACACCAAGCACTTGGTAAATCGATCCCGAGGAGAGTTCCGGTACGTAACCAGGTAACGAAACGACCTTGAGTACGAAAGAAACGAACTGCAGCCCTGAGCACGTGCAAAACCGTTCCGAATCCGAATGAATGTAACGAGTAAACGTAACGAGACTACGGTCGACTGAACGCATAAGGCGACTCCTTTCAACCACTGAGGACACTGCTGCTGCTTTGAAAGTCATCAACACTGAAATGCAAAACAAAGTTCAGATTAATTAAGGATAAACAGTGAAAAATGAACGTAAAATAAACAAGTGAACCAATGAGGGAATGATGTCAGAAATGCACAAAAAATCCGATATTATGAAAATATCAAAGTCGGGAAAACCATGTTGAAAAGTCCATATGCATTATGTCTGTATATACGGTGGAGGAAATCCAAAATGGCGGATAAGATCTCGCGAGATCTCGCCAAGATCTCGTGAGACCTCGCGGGATTTCTAACACCCGCGCGCCGCCAACCGGCCGTCTTCCCAACTAGGTCCATGTTGCCTGTCTTCAGAGACAATGCATGAGGTCATGCGATGGTGTACAGACACATTCACCCATCAAGAACCCAAAACGGAAAATTAATACTCAAGCACTACTTACATTTATATGTACAAAAAATCCTTTATTTCCATGAAATTATATCCTTAATATAAAATATTCCATCAAATTGTATCCTTGAATTGAAGCAGTTATCCACGAACAGACTCGTGTAAAGTCCTCTACATGAGATGTAATGTGAGATGGTCCAATGTTTATAGAATATAATGTTTCAGCAGCAATAATGTTCCTGGTACGTTCCTTTCGTAAAGCATTTTTCAAGGCAAATCTCTGAAATGAAAGACAAATTTTTCACAAAAAAAATGTCGATGAATAAAAAGAGAATCTTGGAAAATGGAGAAAAAATTCCTTTGTAAATTAAACAAAATCATCCAACATGTCGAACAAAAAACCCAAGTGAATCTTCCATGAAGAAGTCTTGTTGACAATCCATCATGGCGGACGAGACCTCTCGAGATCTCGCGAAGAGTGAAGGACGGCCAAAAACTAAGTGCTCCAGATCCCACACGTTCAAAAAAAATTGACATCGGTTGGACGTGATTGTAAATGTTGTCTAGTTTTTCCATGCAACAATCATGGCGGCCATAATCTCCTGAGATCTCGAGTGATCTCGCAAGATCTCGAGGGATCTCGGCCATTGCGAGCGCCAGCAACCGACAGTCTGCTTGTGACGTCATGGTGTTCAGACACTCATCACGCATGTTATGCAGTCATTCATCATGCGTACCATGAAAAAATAACGCTACTTACACAAAATGCATAAGGTCCTCCTTTTTATCCAAGTCACGCTTTATCCACCATGTCCACAGTCCATGAACTGTATCCTTGAATGAACAAATCCTTCGTCAACGGATCCGTAAAAACGCCAAATGAAACTCCTCCAAATGAAGTCATCAAACATCGTTTTCGTCACGAAGGAATGATCACAAAACGAACAAGAATAAAATCCGAAATTGGCAAAAGGTGCTGAATACACATGTCCAAATGTGCTTGGCTGCACAGACTGTGAAGACAATCCATCATGGCGGACGAGATCTCGTGACATCTCGCACCAACACGAAAAACCAAAAAGTGATCACAAATAGGCCCACCCACAGCTAGAAAAACGTGTGCACTCGAAGTCAACGCTTTGTCTCGAGAATCCACAGAAATGCATGTCACCATCATGGCGGCCGAGATCTCGTAGTATCTTGAAGGATCTCGCGGGATTTCTCAATCCGTGTGTACGCGATTGCTGTCGTCAGGCATGACGTCATGATCTGCAGACCCTCTGTCCTCGTGCTTACGAAGAAAACGCCACTTGCATTGACATGAACATGCATCCTGCATGGAATTGTGTCCTATGAGAAAGCCGTCCGCCAGTAGACCCGTATCTACGAATGAGATCCTGTAGCGTTTGCAACGTTTTAGCGACAAGAGCATCCTTATACCCAACTGCAGTCGGATCCACTGGTAACGCTCTCAACGATCAGCATGTTAAGAATCCTTTGGTCTCGCAGTGTCTCGTGAGAATCCACGTGATGAAACCTGGACGATCAGCATCTGTAGACAAAGTTGTGGTTTACGAGTAGGACATCTGGATGAGACATCAAGAAGGAGCGAGCATCGTTTGCGTTTGGTTGCTGGAAAACAAGATTGAATTTGTAAAGCAGTTAAGTTGACAGAATCCTCCAGGAGGCCAGGGCAGGAATGCACGCAGGAAGATACTTACAATCAGTAGATGAGGCAGGTGGCAACACAGCACACAACGTGTTAGGACAGTTTTGATTGGACCTGCTGAGACAACCGAAGTCATATTCTGGAAGAAAAGAATGGAGAGAGAATGGTGTGTAGGAATTTTTTCGTCTTGGTGTTCAAACAAGGCCAGCACACATAGAAAATACTCACCATCAGTCAGTAGATTCTGGTCCAAGAAGCAACTATGGACACTGGCAACATCTTTGCCAGGTTTCACCTTCAAATGGACGTACAGGAGAAGCTCAACCATGGTCTGGAATGAAAGAATTCAAGTGGAATGACTGTGTTTGAGGTTCTTTTGAACAAACAGGGCCAGCTCACATGAACTACTTACCCTCAGTCAAATTCTGATTGAAGTTGGCAACATTCCTGGCAGCAACTTGGAACGGCTTTTGGCGTTCTCAAAACGCAGCATTGACTCAATAGCAGAGAGAAGGAAAGAGCTCAGATGGAATGACTGTGTATGAAGTTATTTTGTTCAAACAAGTCAAGCACATAAGCTACATGTACTTACCATCAGTCAAATTCTGACCATCAGTAAAATTCTGGTGGGATGTTGGCAGCACCTTCAGTGGACGTCACGAAGTACATGTAGATTGACTGGAGACCCTCAACCATCCCGGAATGGAAAAATGTCCGATGGAATGTTTGTGTATGAATAGTACATTGTTCAAAAAATTCAAGCACATGAGCTACTTACCATCAGTCAGATGCTGGTGGGAACTTTGCATCATTGCTTGAAGCACCTTCAGTTTGACCGAGTCACATTGACTGGGGAACCTAAGCCCGGGACCTAAGCCATATCCTGGAAGGAAAACTGTCAGATGGAATGACTGTGTATTATTGTTCAAACAAGTCACGAACATAAGCTACTTTACATCAGTCAAATTTCGGTGGGATGTTGGCAATGGGGAGGTTTCGAAATCAAACGATAAACCAAAACTTTACGACAACGTTATTTTTCATACTACACATTAATCAGATTTTGCATTGCATTTTCGGTACAAAAATAAAGTTGTCGTTAACGTTGACGTTTATCGTTTGATTTCGAAACCTCCCTAATATCACTTCAAGCACTTTCAAATGGACGTCACCGAATCACATTGACTGGAGAACATAAGCCATAACCTCAAAAGGAAAAAAATGGGATGACTGCTTCAAGTTCTTTGTTCTCCTGTCTGGCAGGTCCATAAAAGCTACTTACCATTTATTCAATTCTGATGGAAGTTGGCAACAACTTTTTGCAGTTCCACCTTCAAATTCAGACCATTGAGTCCCAAAGAGAACAGCAGCCATATTCTGAAAAAAAGGAGTTTAGATCGAATGAATGTGTGTTTTTCTCGTCTTCATTGCTGACAAGGCTTGCAGACTGAGGAAGCTACTTACCATCAGTCGTCTGGCAACATGGCAGAGAACATCATGTAGATTCACCTTCAAATTATTGATAGCTCACTGAAACGCCCAGGGAACCTCACTCATTCTCTGGAAAAAAAGAACTCAATGGCTATTCATGTGGTTATTTTTTTCTTCTGTTGAACAAGTCCAGCATGCATATGCTACTTACCATTGTCAAATTCTGGTCTGGAGTTCTCCATATTGCTGACAGCACCTAGGGGCAAGATCAACTCCAAACGGCTTGCACCAAGTACTCGAGTGAACAGCAGTCATGATCTAGAAGAGAAAAGCTGAGATGAACCAACTGTGTGATGAATTTTTGAGCTTTTGGAGTCCCAGCTGAAAGCCAGAGAAGCCACTTACCATCCATCAAACAGTGGACACAATCACGCTAGGCCGTGAAATCACGCTACAGCGTGAAAACCTTCTGTGGAAACCAAATTTTTACATATATTTTCTCCAGAATTGTGTAAAATTCAGCATTGAAAAAAAACTTAAAATTCTTCCTTAATATATCGAGTTATGTGTGTTCAACATGAATATGGCTGATTTTTTTGAATTAAAAGTTTTTTAACGAAGTTAAAAGTTTTTGAAAATTGGGCGATACATTTTGTACAGGCGAATGTACAGTCACGGTGTAGCGTGATTGTGTCCACTGGTTATGTTCCCGAGACAACCTCAAGAAGCAACCGCACAATTTACTCCAAAAGAAGGCCTTTTATCGGCCAAAAACCAGCCCACGCCTCAAATGGTGTTGCAGAGATGATTAGGGGTCTACTGTTCCTACTTCCCCTCGTCTCTTACCGTAAAACGGGCATATTTCAAGGAAAAGTCGGAGCAAGCGTAAAAGACATTTCTACAAATGGCCGCCATGGCTCTTCATGCCCGTGGCCTTTCAAGTGTGAACCCACAAATCCCACATTTCCTGCATAATTTCAAACACAATAAGCTCACGTCATTGGGCAGGTTGCGTGTCGTGTGCGAACGAAAGTCAGTGTCATATAAACAAACCCACGTGGTTGATACACCGATAAAAATAAAGTAAAATACGGCCTGGGTACATGTACATGTATAGCAGGAGTGATAAGGCCGGGGTCTTGATTACGGTGGAGCCTCTCTTATGCCCGCTGTACACGATCAAATGTTTTATCCATTTTTTTGAATATGCTCAATAAAGGCCAGCCTGCATGCGGGTTTATACATTGAAGCCCCAATAGGCCCGAAATCTGAATTTCCAAAAAAATGGACGAAAAATTTGATCGTATACAGCGGGCATTAGCGGACACCTCTGCGAGGAGGACACCTCTCTATCGACCAAAGTTCAGCCCCAAACTGGTCCAATTCATTTTGAGCTCTGTAATCAGGACACTTTCTGATAGAGGACAGCAAGTGTCAGTCCCAAGGTGTTCTTAATAGAGAGGCTCAAGTAATGGGAGTACTTCCTACTGTTTGTCTTACCTGAATCCTGAGAAACTGCCGAAAAAACGAGCGTGGGTCAAAATACATGGATCTCCATCGTCCAATCGTCAATATCCTGTGGCTCTCCACGTGCGTGCACTTTTGAACAAAAAGCCTAGTGTACTTCTTGCACTGCCTATTACACAGACATAAGCCCGCATTGAGTGGCATCCACAAGCAAATTGATTATCAGTAGAATGTGACGCAACCATGGTAACATTCACCTCGGGCGAACAGAATCATAGGACATACTGCCACTATGTTAAAGACTACACACCTGAACAATGCAATGTTAATGCTTTTTAGCGATTGTGTTCAATCTTTTGAATTGTGGGAGCTAAAACCACTTTCATTTACCAGCAATGTTCACTGATCAATACCTACCGGCCCATATCTACATGCATGCGCCCGGTGCATGCGCCGCATACGGTCGGTCAGTTTCATCTACATTAGGGAGTTTTCGCAAAGCCCCCGATACGTCAACGCGAACGTCTATAGGCCTACTTTTGTTCGGTGCTCACTTCGTGGCATCGAACAATGGGCTTGGCGTTCGCGTTGGCGTTTCGGGGGCTTGGCGAAAACTCTATATTTATACAGGATGTCCCGAAAAATGTCCAGGCAAAACCGCCAACTTGAGAATGTAGGCGGCTTTCCCCGTATCTTTTTTTAAAAATATTATCTCAGGAGTGCAAGCGCCCACTTAGGGCATTATAGCTACTCATCAAACAATATTGGACGATATTAACGATATGTAGGAGGAAACCGGAGACCCTGGAGGAAACCTACGATGTCGAGGAGAGATCGCCCTCTCTACCACATAAAGTCACTTGCACGACCCGGGGATCGAACCTGCGACCTCAGTGGTGGCAGGCGCCGATGTTTCCATTGCGCCACCCCGACACCCCCGTATCTTTGTAGACTCAGGGTCATCTTACATCGAAAATAGTCGTTTTTTCACAATCAATAAACAGTCACTAAGTCCTTTGACCATTGCATCAGTCGCGCTAAATGTCGATTGCCTGTGAAATCGCCGCACTTTCCCGCCCTCCAAATCGAAAATCGCGTAATCGTGTTTACAAGCACGTGACGTGTTAAGTGCCACCTATGGGCAGGTAAATTACTCCGCCTCGAAGAGACATACAACCTCATAACAGAAGCTTACGTAGTTATTGAGTATATCGTGAGGATATCGTGTGTTCTTCACAAGCAAGTGGGCCGCGTGAAAGTGCATCACTATAGCCCCGTTTACACTGGACACGGAAAAAGCAATCCGTGCTCGGACCGGTCCCGGTGTAACGGTTTTCAGTGAGGCCCGTGTGCCAGTGTGACATTACAATAGACTGAATTAATAAGCGGCGACTTGACAATGAACGACACACAGAGAAACAGTAGACTTCTCTTTACCATGTTACCTGGCGACAGAATCGATCCTGAGAATTTAAAAAATGCACAGAACAAAACGCGTGTATAACCAGAATGACTATGTAAACTTGTGTACGATGGTAATCTGCGAACGGAATCGATTCGGCGAATCACCGCTGACCTATTTACCGCCACAGACTGCAGACTAACAGACGCAGAAACGAAAGGTACGTAGCGAATTCGCCAACTTTTCTCTTGATCGTTGATGGACGAACTCTTCAGTCGAGTTTGAGGTCGCACAAGCCGAGTCAACCTTACTCTGTCTCTGAATTATCATATAATACGAAGGGTCGTCTCCGAATTTCACAAATTTTCGACCCCAACCGGGGTTTTCCTCAGGCACTTTCTAGTCGAGCTACCAGAAGTGAAATGAGCAGGATCCCAACATACAAGTAGATCTGAAGTAAGGAAACCCTGTGCAAACAGGGAAGACCCCCCCCCCCGTTGGGGTCTAAAATTTGTGAAATTCGGAGACGACCCTTCGTATGCGGCGAGATCTTGAGGCTTTAGAGCGTGTCCAGCGGAGGGTGACACGCCACATTGTTGGTCACGAATTCTCATATGTGGAGCGTCTCCGAGTGCTGTCTCTGCTTCCCTTATCGTACCGTCGGGAAATCAAAGACCTAGTTTTTATGCATGATTCTTTTAACAATGTTTTAGACTTTGATTCTCATAAATATTTTACACCGGTTCTTAGAAGGGGGGACGGTTTACGATTGGGGCAGCCGAGATTTCATTCGGAGACGTTCGCAGCATCTTATTGGGTGAGAATTCCCAAACTATGGAATGACCTCCCAACTGAAATAAGGCATTTAAATAAGAAATATTTTAAAAGTGCTATAAATGATCTTTATGTCGATCGGTTGGATCGGCTGGATGCCGGTGACATGTGCATCTTTGTCACTTTTTGCCGATGTGCAAACTGTCGCCCAACTTAGTGGGTGCGCACGCCGCCGACATCCCGCCGGTCAGCCACTATTTATTATTATATTTTATTCTAGGTGCCATGTAATAGGTTTTTACCTAAATGGTTAACCTGTGTGAATATATGTACTATTTTGTCTTTTATGTCATTGTATTTTAAATGTAATGTACTATATTTACACGAATTAAATTAAATTAAATTAAATTATATCATTTTGTGTGTAGGTCTTTGTGTGAATTATCATGATATCCTAGGACAAGTCGCCGCACTCTCAAATGCTTGGCGTATACTCATGAATCAGTATTGTAAGCACTGACCAAAACACAGACGCTGGGTACCTGTATATGACATGTATGACGCCTGGCAAAAATTATCTTCACCGTGCCCATAATTATTTCCGCCGCTGGCGGCGGAAATAATTATGGGCGAGGTGGAAATAATTTTCGCCAGGCGGCGGAAATAATTATGGGCACGGCGAAAATAATTTTCGCCAGGCGGCGGAAATAATTATGGGCACGGCGAAAATAATTTTCGCCAGGCGGCGGGAATAATTATGGGCACGTTGGAATAATTTTCGCCAGGCGGCGGAAATAATTATGGGCACGGCGAAAATAATTTTCGCCAGGCGGCGGAAATAATTATGGGCACGGTGGAAATAATTATGGGCATGGTGGAATAATTTTCGCCATGCGGCGGAAATTGAAAAAAATCGAATTTAGAATGAAAAATAATAATTTAGGAAAAAAACAAATATTCAGAAAAAAAATAAATATGATACTTTCCAGCCACGGTAAATATCAAATGAGACCTGTTTTGTAAACTGGAGCCGGACCACAACTTTTGAAGTGAGATTTTACGGGCTTCAACCCTGTCAAAACGAATTCTGGTTTCACTGATAAGGACAATAGCAGAACATAAGCTGAAAACCTGACTCTGAGATCATGCAAATACTTTACGAGATATTGCAAGTTGAACACCCAAAAAAAGTGGTTCGCAGATGGAAAATACACTACGACGTTGTACAGCAACTGTTATTTAGGCCAGAATGCATACCGACTTATCGATATGGACCACAAAAACCTGTTTAGTCAGTGACTGTCACGAATAAAATATACATGCATATATTGCTGCACTGACACTGTTCGACGGATTCGAGGAATCGTTGAGTCAGGCGGCGACACTGGTGACGTCAAAGAGATCCACTGCAGATTTGGGGCCTTACTCGAGTGTCATTTTAGTCTCACATCATGGACCTGTGACTACTTCATACTTGTACATGTAATGTACGTAGAGTTTAAGCTCCGTACATGTTTTTCTCTTTGTTGGCCTACCAACATACATAAAGAACTACTGCTGATTACTGCATACATTGCATTTGCTGGCCACCACCAGCAGATCAAAATAGGCCTATATTCATCATTATACATGTTCTGGGCCAATACAGATCAATTGCGTTGTTCGTAAGTTCTATCAGGAAGTAGGCCTAGTGTGACTGTGACATAACCAGCAGAAAACTGACATACTGACTGGCATTGATTGAAAAACTTGGCTTTATTAACATTAACCCTCTGACAACAAGAAAGTGATTCATAATTTTGATTCTTTCGTCATGTCAAAACTGTTCGATATTTAGGGTGTTGAATTTTTTACAATAGATTGGTAATATCCACATATTTGCATGTCTAATATCAAGAGTGCAGCGTGCATTGTGTTAAATTTATTGGTAAATCCTGGGGGGTGGGTCATTTTTTGGGCCACCCCGATATAATGATGAGCCGACTTGTCGCTTGCACGCCTCATTCTATCTTTTCAGACAACGTGATGGCTGCTGCTGGCGTTCAACAAAGTTTGGATGAAGTGAAAGACACACTGACATGTTCTATATGCATGGAGTTGTTCGACCACCCCAAGGTGATTGGACCATGCCAACATTCATTTTGTCGTGAGTGCCTCTGGCAATACATCGAGGCACGCTCGGACGAAGGCTACGCAGAGACCGACATACCGTGTCCGTATTGTCGGAGGTCCTGTCAGTTGCCAAGAAATGGGGTGGATGGGTTTATGGACAATATTGCGCTGAGGAACATTGTCGAAACCGTGCAAAATATGCCTGCATGTTTGTTTTCCAGAGGCCAAGCAAAACGTGGTTGCTGTAATATCTGCAAGCTCCTGAAGCTCGATGACGTGCCAGCAGTCCAATACTGTGAGACCTGTTCCTTACATCTTTGTTTAACATGCCACGGCCAACACACTCTCTCGCCTTTGACAGCCGCACATAAGGTAAAGCAACTTATAGGAGTTTGTAAAAGTCATGAAACGCCTTGGACCCGTTACTGTCTAAACTGCAGGAAGGCCATCTGTTTCACATGTGCTGGACACTGTGTTAATGACGGGCATGAGGTGGATACATTTGAGGAAACTTTAAAATCATTGGGCCAATCCCTTAAACAAAGTGTGCAACAATACAGGGAAGTGGACATTAGGCAATGTTTGGATACTAAGGTTGAGCGTTTGGAGATACTTATTGATGCAGTCGAGAAGGCACGGAGCAAGACAAAGGATGAAGTTCGAGATGCCGTCGATACTCAAGTTAAGGTAGTTTCCCAGGAGATAGAGAAAATAGAACGAGAAAGGTTGGAATGCTATGCAAGCATGGACGCAATTAAAAATGTAATGTTCCCACTACAAGAAAGGCTGCGAGACCTTAGCTCCGTTTTAGCTGACTTACAAAGTGAAGACCTGAATATTGGCAAGAAAAGACGTGAAGCGGTTCAGAGAAGGACAAGGCTTGAGCAAGATGGGAAGAAGGCCATCGAGAGGGTAGACCGTTCTTATGACTTGGAGGTAACCACTGCTTCGGACGAGCGCCAGGAAGTCATGGATTCGTTTGAGAAGGCCAACTATGCTCTTGATCTAGTTCGACAGGCTTTGGGCAGAGAGGAGACGGATGGTGGTGTAGTCGAGAGGATTGAGAGGCTTGTGGACGTAAGGGCTGGTCTAAAAGAAATTGTGGACGCCGGAAACTCCACTGCAACGAGATATGAACATCGTTTTGAGGCATTGCCAGTGTTCGTCTCCAATTTGACGACACCATCTTCTGATCATACCGGCGACATCGATTCTGGATCAGACGATTCAACCAATTTTGTCGTCAGCAACATAGGAAGTATTCAACCTGGAGCAAAGTTCCTTCATTTTCCCCCCAGTTACGAGAACAAGAAGCCGTTCGAGTACGCCAAGAAGACGGTGGAATTTGATGTGCCCGATGAGCAGGAGGTGAAACGACTGTTTCTGCTGACTGGCGACCGTGTGTTGGCGGTCTGTAACGCTAAGGTCGACAACAAAATCATCGCGAAATTCAAACTTGCAGAAAAACTTGCTTTTTCAGTTGAGCGGCTTATACTTTGCTTGGTATGTATGTTGGCAGTCGGGATGTTAGTTACTTTACAAATACTACTCAATGATGACTGGTCAGGCTGGTCAGGACGAAGTGTCGCAGCGTGCGTGTGGTGTGTGCCGTGTGTAGTGGTCGTTGTTGGGCAGCGGCAAGATGTTTGGATATGGGGCCATTGGCTGTGTGAAGTAAAACCACCCTCCTCTTCCATGGCAATCCACCAATGGCTACCGCCATACACAAGTGTCTGCAGATCTATTCACCACGGCTTGGAGTTCGCCGTAGATGCAGCAGTCAACGAGTCCGAGCACATTATAGCTCTTCTATGTCCACACCCGCGGACAGTTATTGGAATTATTGGCTTGGATGGCGTTAAATTAAGGGATATTGAAATCTACTTCAAGTGGCGTGACCTGAAAGCCTGTGTCAATCCTGTACTTCATCCCCGAGGTGTAGGTGTGTACAGTGCAACACGTTTCCTTGTTTGGGGTGGAAATACATTTATTACAGACCAGCTACAGGTCAACGATGATGGGGAAGTAAAAGAGAGAAGATCGTTCCCTTTTGAGTATTGGTTAGTACATGATGTAGGCATCAAGGGTAGTGATGTGTATATTCGCTGGGGAGAGTGGTTAGACAATCGTCCACGGAAACTTTCAGTAGCGTCAACAGATCTGTGGCATTCAACGTTGTTTCCGCGGAGCCTTCTCAATACTGAAAGCATCAGTTGCTGTTCTGTAGGAGACTTATGGATGTTAAAGTGGGTGATGGAAGACATTTCGGCAGAAGGTGAAATGGAGCTGACGCAAATTCTGGATATTCGTGAAGACGGAAGACGATGCCTTAAACCTGATGAAGACCATGTCATCGCCCTGAACGACGTTTTCGGACGGCCACTGAAACGGAGGAGCACAGTTGGTGTTAAATTCTTCATCCGCGGCAATCGAATGGTTGCATCCTTTCCACCAGTCAACGCTAGTGGGCGAAAGACACTCGTGGAGTTATTTGTCCTCACTAACTGATAATGCTTCATCATGATGGTAAAAGCTATACCAATCCAAGGGAAAACTCTACCAAAAACGAACATTGAAACCATCCAGTGTACATGTATATTGAAGGATAGCCTCTCACGGCAGGGTTTTTTTACCTCGCTCCATTTCATTCACTCACACTTTCTGTACGAGAGGTAACCAGAATCCCTGCTACACAGAAAAAAATCGATCTCAACTCGAGATAAAATGAATCTCCAGCCTACTATTTTGTCCCTAAATTGAGTTTCTTTGCTACTCGAACACAGAATGAGTACCAGTTTTCTAAAGCTGGAGCCCTCTTGCATCGACTGGAGATAACTGCAACTGGAGTCTCATTCTGAAGTAGAGACAAAGTCTACTCATTTTGAGTTTTCTCAGTTCTCCAGTCGATGGGACAGGGCATCAGCTGGAGAAAATTGGAAACAAACTGAGGGGAACCAAAATCTGCTCATATGAGGAGCTCGGTGGTGTGGTGGTTCTGGTGTCCAACTTGCGATCAGAGGGTCTTGGGTTCGAAACCCACTGGGAGTGAAACGTTTTTTTTTTTATATACTAGTATGGAGACATCACTTCTTATTTGATTCGAGACAACAGACAATCCGGTGGAAACAGCTGAGAATCATTTTAACCAGTTGGAGACAATGTCATCTCAAGTGGAGACCCAGTTACATGTATGTCTATTCGAGTTGCAAAAGAAACTCATTTTAGGGACAAGAGTTGGAGATTCATTTTATCTCGAGATGAGATCGTTTTTTCTTTCTGTGTATGGGAATATGAATGTATGAAGAGGTGAGGGCTCCGGTGTTCTCAGAAATGAGTCATATCAGTTTCCCATTTGAAGTTAGGGAGGTGGTCGGCCTGGTATCAATCGCCGGCCTCGCAGGTGTTGCCTCTAACAATGGATGGATGAATTTTGTCATCACTCTGCCGCTGCTGGCTGCGAGGGGGAGGGGGCAACGATTTCTGGTACTCAAGACAACAAATTTTGCCTCGGCAATCATTCGCGTAAATAATTTCGAATATTGAATTATTGTCCACATCTGAATATGAGCATAAAGAAATCAACCATAAAGATTTAACTGCGAACGATGAACTATACATGTACTGAGGGATACACTTCATGTTTTGCCACCAGATGTCTGTCACTGCCTGAATTTTGGCTTTACGTAATAGGCAGGAGCTTTGTGGTGAAGGGGTACATGAACCTGTCAACCTGATGCTTTGAATTCCATTTCTGAGGATAACAGAGCTATTTTCAGCACAATTAGTGTTCCACGTGCAAATGTACGTCAGCCTATTCAAATGTACACAGATGACCCTGCGCTCACATCGTTTGTGGGATTCTCATTAATTCAGTCCTTTTGTATCATAAGATCAACTAGTCGGAATTCAACAAAATTTGCAGTGAACGTGCAGAAGGGCCTTGCCTATCATATGGAAAAGTCAGAATGCAAATCTGTTGAGGTTTAAAGGGATATTGTCCACATTTATAAAATGCGAAATTTGCAAATTGAACCTTTATGGTTGATTCCTTTATGATTGTACTAATGGCTAACTCTACCAATTCTGGACATTGAAACCAGGCCTGGGTTGTTCAAGTTAGTGCTATGTTGACGTTATCTATAACGTGGTGTTATAACTGAAACGGGCTTAACTGATGGAGATAAGGCCAAGATAACACTAATGGAGATAAGGCCAAGATAACACTAATGTCCAGGCGCGGATCCGGGGGGGGTTGGGGTTCGTGACCCCCCCCCCCTGCTCGCCACCACCAATTGTTTTTTTTCAATAGTTTGTGACAATAAGCAAAAAAACAAGACTAAAGCTTCTGTTTTGATACTGAGATGCCATGAAATCGCATCTACGGCCTTCTAGATTTCAAAATTTTCTGGGGGAGGACCACCAGACCCCCGTTGGCGCAGGTATCTTCGGCGCCCGCCTACAACGACCGCTCTCGGCGGCCCTGACCCCCCTCTGCCAAAAATCCTGGATCCGCGCCTGATGTCACGTTAGTGACGATACTATTTTTAACAAGCCGCCCCAGAATATATCAATGGACATCCTCTCAGAGCAGGGTTTTTTTTACCTCGCTCCATTTCATCCACTCACACTTTGGGTGCGAGTGAGTGTATTAAGATGAGGTAGACCGAAAGCCCTGCTATGGGAGGATGAATGATGAAGAGCTGAAGGCTCCTGTGTTCTCAGAAAGGAGTCAGTCTCCCATGTGGAGTTCGGGGAGGGAGTGGGACTGATTTCTGGATTTTTCTATCGCCGCCGCTTCGCAAGTGTTGCCTCTAATGATGCATGGGTAAATTTTGTCGCTGCTATGCGGGAGGGGGTGCAAGAATTTCAGATACCGTACTAAGCACAATAAATTTCGCCTAGGGGGTCATACGCGTAAATGCATGTAGGCTAATATCGAACATAGAATTATGCACATCTGACTCTGAGACACCGTAGTCAAGGAACTGTAAGCTGCAGTTAACTGGTTATGTTTTGGTAGGCCTATTGAGGGAAGTAAAAAGAAGTAGATACCATATGGGGTGTTAAAGCTTGGCTTCCGCGCTTCAATTTACAGTTGCGCTTCCACTACAAAAAAGCTGGTATTTGTCCGCTCTTATTCTGCTTCCGTTACAGAATTGCCGCGTTTAATAAGTCCGGTTCTATTAAGTGCGGATCTATTTAGTTCGGACAGCATAAGTTGCGCTTCCACTACAAAAAAGCCGGTATTTGCCCGCTCTTATTCTGCTTCCATTACAGAATTGCTGGGTTTAATAAGTCCGGTTCTATTAAGTGCGGATCTATTTAGTTCGGATAGCATAGCCGATCATACTCCGAATCTAGATGCCGATAAATTTTGTAGTGGAATGGCAATAACACCGGATCTATTTGTAGTATTATGCTCGGCTACAGGTGGCTCCACGGTCGCTTGCGACTGTGCATGACCTATCCAAACTAAATAGACCCGCACTTAATAGAACCGGACTTATTAAACCCGGCAATTCTGTAATGGAAGCAGAACAAGAGCGGACAAATACCGGCTTTTTTTGTAGTGGAAGCGCAACTATTATCATTGAAAATTCTCTTTCAAGACTTCTTGTGTAGCAACGAAGGAGTTAATAGGGCCGTTTAGACGACAGGCAAAAATCCAAATGCCATCTGATCGAATCCGATTATGGTTCAAAACTCTTGCGTGTAAACGCTACCCAATGTGGTCTAATGTGGTCCAATGTGGATTTAAAATGAACCACGGATTTTGGTGGTCCCGAATTCACATTCGACCTTATTAGACCACATTGGACCACATACGACCAGATTAAAATTGCTCGTCTAAACACAAATGAGACCGGAATCCCGATTCATCCTACCTGCGCGCATGCGCATTGATGCGGTTTTTCTTCCTCCACTGACCGCACTCGCTGTGGAGAGTTCCACAAGGGTCGGAATGAGACCAGATTAACATGCGTGTGTAAACGCTACCCAAAAACTTGGAACACATCAGGTCCAGAATGCGGGTCGATCGGATCGAATCTGAATGTGTTTTTTGGTTTGTCGTCTAAACGGCCCTTTTATCCTGCCTGGACACAGTGCATTCATTGTAAATGCAATATTGCACTTAATAATTAGAGATTTAGATTCATTGTTGCAACTATCGCTATTGTCTTTTCTGAAATAAAGGAGCTTCTGTTGTGGAAATGTGTGTTCTTACATAAAAATGAGGTTGGTGGATCATTCTACGTTGTGAGATACTTTTTCGATGTTTCACTTCTGACGAGACGAAAAGTATCTCTACTGTATGAAGAACACCGCCATCTTGGATAGACATTCATCCGCGTTAGGAGCACTACTTAATACGTACTGCGCATGCGTAGACTGATTTCCGGGAACCATGGAAACCACTGGGAGACAACATGCAGCCAGACATGCAGCATCCAGCAACATAATATCATACTTTTCTTGATCTTATGTACGCATAAATCTATAGTTTTAAGCAGTAATTCATATATACAATGATGAATTTTCAAAAAATATGCGTATATCGTGTAATTCTAGACACCATCACCTGGGCACTATATTTTATCCGGCGGACGAATGGGTTAGTAAATCGCCGGAACTGAGGACCCACTTCCGTTTCAAGATGGCGCGTATTGTTGTACAGCCGAGCCGGACTCCCGACAAATCCCGAAGTACCCGAAGGAGGCCGGGCGAGGCCGAGCCGAATGGTTGGTGGATTAATAACTGTCTGGGAAGTTTTCGTCCGGGTCGTCGTCTGTGTTCTGCAGTATGATCTCTTGCTCACAGGTGTGATAAAATGTAATGTCCCCACCCGACTGATGTCCCCCTGCATTGTTTGTCACAGGATTAAGGGTCTTGGTCTCTCTCAAGTCCAATTCAATGGTGCCGCTTAATCCGTAAATGTATTGTTGGGGGACATCACATATCGGGCGACATTAGATTCTACTACACCGGCAATGTTATGTGGACACCGTTTCCCGCAGGAAACTGCTCTCTCAGCGCCAAATTCAAAATTTCGCTCACCTGGAAATGGCAGACGGATGCTACAGAAGAATAGCGTTTCAGTATGTCGTAAAGTGTAATCAACAAATGTCAGTGGGGTAAGATGATAAGTCGAGGTGCATGACGACCAGCCCACACGAACAAAAATAAATGTACGTTTAAAAAACTCACGGATTATATACGACGTCAGTGTTTCTGCCACAAGGGTACAGGCGGGGGATATCACCGCCTTAAAAAGTCAAACTTTGTGCTATAGACCAGGAATNACCCCCCCCCCCCAAAAAAAATTCCTGCCACAAACACTGGACGTCATTATAATATATGTGCACTCTACCACCGCAATTAAAATTAAGTATTTCACGGCAACGAGAACAATTTGTTCACATTTGCCCGGCCCTGAGATTTAGGGGCATTACCGACATCCACCTGCCGCCGAACGTTTTCCGGCTTTGTAGCTACGGTTACACCTGTTCAAAACACCCGTGTTTTTCCAGACCCGTGTCTAACCCGTGTGTGCGAAAAGCCCGGCGAGAGGTCACATTACTACATTGTAGTTAAGTAGCCCGGCGACAGGGGCGCTGCATGCACTGACTCTTCGGTCATTTCTGTATTGGTACACATTGTTGGAGATGCGAAAACGAGGTCACTTAATGGCTGCGCCGTCTGTAGCCGTGCTAAGAACTAACGACAACACGGGGATTTCGAAAAACACGGCGAGGCTTCCGTGTTCCAAAAACCCGTGTTTTTCAGACACGGGTTTCTTGAAGCCCGGTGTAATTCATAGGAGTGACCGCCAAATGAAGTGGTCCATGGACCATGTGCTCACCGTGTTGGACATAACAGTCTAATGACAGAGGGATGAGCAATCTGGGTCAAGTCATTCTCAAGTAGGACTTTGATGATTTGGGGGGCACCTGGCGGCCATATTGGATGTCCGATCAGGCCGGAACTTCACATGCACATGAAGGTCATCTGCAGGGGGCCACATAGCACATTGTTGCACTTTGGGTCACGTCGTTCCTGAGTTACAGCACTTTGTGACGATTTTCGGTTTACGCCACCTGGCTGCCATATTGGATGTCCGATTGGGCCAGAACTTCACATGCACATAAAGGTCATCTGCAGGGGACCACATAGCAAATTGGAGCACTTTGGGTTAAGTCGTTCCTGAGTTACAGCACTTTGATGATTTTGGGCTTACGCCACCTGGTGGCCATGTTGGAAGTCAAATCAGACCGAAATTCGACATGCATGTAAAGGTCATCTAGAGGGACGTAAATATGAAATTTGAGCACTCTACATCAAGTCGTTCCTGAGTAATAGGAGTTACTTGATTTTCAGGTTACGCCACGTGGCGGCCATATTGGGTGTCCAATCGGGCCGAATCTTGACGCAGTGATCCCGGGACCCGCCGCTAGGCGGGATATGTCATTCGAGGTCTATTGCGGATCGTGAGGTCACGTGGCTTAGTCCTAAACTCATGATTATGTTGGAGGCATTGGAACTGATTGAGTGCCAGAAATCAACAAAGGGAGCTTCTTTATGTGTATTGTTTGCAGTCAAAACAAAGTTCATTTTCATTGAATAGGATCGGCGACGTTGTTCTGAGAAAAAAAGTTGGAATATTTGTTAAAAAAAGCGATGAAAAATCGATACGCACGAAATGCAACGTCACGAAAGTTGTGTACACTCTCCAATACCACCGCTCTTTGCCCTGGAGAATGCACAGAACTCACATTTCTATGACGTGTACAATATCAGTGACGTCATTCCAATAAAGTCAGCCAATCTCTCTAGTTTGGCATGATTTAACAAATTGGTAGAACTTTAGAATCCCTGATCAGCATGGTCAATCAATGGTCAGACATGTCAGGACAGAAGTAGCACACAGTGGAAATAATTATAAACACATGAAAATGACACACTGATAAGCCAACGTCTACTGCGAGGATTAAATAGCAGCGGTTGTCTGTAATCGCAACTCGCTGGCGTACAAAGACACTTTGTACTTCTGTACAAAAGTTCCTTTGGACGGCAGCGAGTTGTGATTACAGGCAACAGCTGCACTGCAGCGACAGCTAGGCCTAATTTGCAATTCATAAAATACAGCGTTTTTCCTTTTAGTAATAACGTCAACAATACATTTCTTGCCTCCTTCCCTTACTTCAATACTCATAACCATCAACAGAATTATCATGGGCCTATCGTCTGGTCCCGATAACTCTGGGTATTTTTAAAGGTACCCCTCCAATGCATGTTTATGCAAGATATGAAGTCGCTTGGTGAAATAATGACAAACTGTGGCAGGTTCGTCACTTTTGTCGAACTTTGACCTCTGTGACCTTGAAAAGTAGGTCAAATCAAAAACCTGTTATATATGTTATGTATCCATATTAGATACACCTATGATAAAAATTTGGAGAAGATCTAGTCATTAGTTCAGGAGTTATTGCACTTTTTGTGTTTTCGGTTTCTGCCACCTGGTGGCCAAGCTAAGAATCGAATCGGACCGAAACTTAGTGTCATGGGTCATCTGACCTAGGGGTATATATGTACCAAGTTTCAGATCAATAGCTCTGGCGGTTACGAAACGTGCCCTGCTAACGGAACACGACGACGACGACGACGGACGCTGCACCATCGTAATAGAGAGGTTAAGATTTTACTCCGAGAACGAGAACGTGGTTACTTTGTGGTATGCCTGTAACTTCTCTAACAGCAAGAATCCAGCTTTTAGAACGGCGTGTTCTTCATTGGAAGACATCCGCCACTGTTGCTGTGAAAAACAATCTGAGTTACCTCCAGATAGTTTTGTGATACAAGTCCCATTCCCTTGTCACCACGTTCTCGTTCTCGTTCTCGGGGCGCATCTTAACCTCTCTAATAACTCACCACGGTGAGCTAAAAACGCGGTTTTAATAGTGCAACCACGGCATGTGTGTTCTCTCATTCACCCATCTATTTATCCAACCATGCAATTCCTGTTCACATGCAGGTTCATTTGAATGTATGCCGTTGCCTTGACACCCGCCGTACCGGCCAAGCAGCATAGGCCTACGCGTGTAATCTATTCGGAAAAGAACGGCATATCGATCATTTTCCAGCAGCCAGACAGAATACCAGGACGACCGGATTCAAGCTAAGTGTAAGCAGAAACCTTCGTTGATCAACGAATTCTAAAATCGAGGTTTTGGGCCGCTAATTTGACACCATTACTACGAATCATCATTGATCTTGGCCTATTTTGTGTCTCGGTATCATATAAAAGGCCTATTCTGAAGAGTCGTCCTCGTCGGTCTGCCCGTTTTTTTATACCATGACAATACGGTATACGAATACCGCGGTTAACAATGGCTTCACGGTCGTGAATCCACTTGAAGCCTTTGTTAAATGGCGTTTTCGTATACCGTATACTTCTATGTAAGGCCCCGATTACATAGAGCTATACGCTATTCGGTATTCTAGGCATGTTTCGTAGGGCACGCGTATAGTTGAATCGAGCAAGGTTATTTCCATTAGCGGTTTACATAAGACTAAACTATTCTGAGGGCACGCTATTCGCTTTTTGTTCGTATGTTGTGCATGTCCAATTTTGCACCGTATACCGAATACCGAATAGAGTATAGCTCTATGTAATCGGGGCCTTAGGGAAGCCTAAGGCCCCTGTTACATAGAGCTATACGCTATTCGGTATTCGGTATTCGGTACCGGTATACGGTAAATGAAATGGTCCATGGACCATGTGCTCACCGGGTTGGACATAATAGTCCAATGACAGAGGGAGGAACATATCAGTTATGAGCAATCTGGGTCAAGTCATTCCCGAGTAGGACTTTGATGATTTTGGGGTTATGCCACCTGGTGGCCATATTGGATGTCCGATCGGGCTGGAACTTCACATGCTCATAAAGGTCATCTGCAGGGGGCCACGTAGCACATTGGAGCGCTTCGGGTTAAGTCATTCCTGAGCTACGGCACTTTGATGATTTTTGGGTTACGCCACCTGGTGGCCATGTTGGAAGTCAAATCAGGCCGAAATTTGACATGCATGTAAAGGTGATCTAGTGGGATGTAAATATCACATTTGAGCACTCTGTGTCAAGTCGTTGCCGAGTAATAGCACTTACTTGATTTTCAGGTTACGCCACCTGGTGGCCATATTGGATGTCCAATCGGGCCGAAATTTTGTATTTTTAAAGGTACCCCTCCAATGCATGTTTATGCAAGATATGAAGTCGCTCGGTGAAATAACGACAAACTGCGGCAGGTTCGTTACTTTTGTCGAACTTTGACCTTTGTGACCTTGAAAAGTAGGTCAAATCAATAACCCGTTATATATGTTATGTGTCCTTATTAGATACACCTATGATAAAAATTTGGAGATGATCTAGTCATTAGTTCAGGAGTTATTGCACTTTTTGTGTTTTCAGTTTCCGCCACCTGGTGGCCAAGCTAAGAGTCGAATCGGACCGAAACTTGGTGTCATAGGTCGTCTGACCTAGGGGTATATATGTACCAAGTTTCAGATCAATAGCTCCAGCGGTTACGAAACGTGCCCTGCTAACGGCCAACGACGGACGACGACGGACGACGGACGCTGCACCATCGTTTTAGCTCACCCCGGTGAGCTAAAAATTGGACATGCACAATACGAACAAAATGCGAATAGCGTGCCCTCAGAATAGTTTAGTCTGATGTAAACCACTCATAAAAATAACCTTGCTCGATTCACACTATACGCGTGCCGTACGAAACGTGCCTAGAATACCGAATAGCGTATAGCTCTATGTAATCGGGGCCTTAGGCCCCGATAACATAGAAGTATAAGGTATACGAAAACGCTGGTTAACAAAGGCTTCAAATGGATTCACGACCGTGAAGCCATTGTTAACCGGCGTTTTCGTATACCGTATACTTCTATGTAATCGGGGCCTTAGGCCTATAACATATGTGTGCCGTTGTCACACCTATTACATACTGTATAGTATGCGTTAATCGGTCGGCCCGCGAAACTTGTTCGAATGGAAAATCGTTGAATATTCAGGTTCAGGGTAAATTGATCAGCTCGTCATCCGCGAGAAAGGTGGTCCGATCAATTTCGTTAGTGCTAGGCCTACTCCTCTGGGTTCATTGCTTGCGTGAATGACCATCGTGTCACATTTCTTCGTTGTCCAAGGCCTACTCGCTACAAGAAAGACTATAGCGCACCAGCAGAAAATTCATTTTAATTGACATGGTGTTGTATGGAGAGATGCGTAATCAACTTAACTAGGCCTAGAACGCGGATATTCAACGATTTTCCATTCGAACAAGTTTCGCGGGCCGACCGATTAACGCATACTATACAGTAGGCCTACATGTACAAAAACACTCTATTCAAGTAGGCTATCATGAGAGTCTTAGCCAGCGTTTTGGTTCGGGGAGGGGGGGGGGCAAAAACTGAATGGAGACCGCGTGTGTTGGTAGCATCTGGGGGATATGTTCTCCTGTCCCTATGCTAGCTACATTGACAAAGAAACGGCAGGGGCCTCTGGCTGCTGTCAAGCAAGCAATCATCGTCGACCCAGCAAAAAAAACAGCAGCAGGCTGAAGAAAAAAGGGTCCTTGCTAGCGTAGATTACTCGAGTGTCATTTTAGCCTCACGATATATCATAAACCTGCGACTCCTTTATACATGTAATGTACGTAGAGTTTAAGCTCCGTACATCTCTTTGTGGGCCTACCAACATACATAAGGAACTGCTGCTGATTATGTATACATACTGTACCCAGGCCCAGGCTCTTTGTGCAGCCAGGAAGGCGATCGATATCACGGTTTTGTCCGGGGCTCTGGTTTCCACCTACATCTCGTAAATGACGCCCACGTATCGTCTGAGCCCGGCAGTCGAGTGGTTAGCGCGCTTGACTAGCAAAAATGTAATGGATCGGCGCGAATTTCACGTCTATACCACGAACGGCTAGTCCGCTAGATCGAAAATAGAATCTGGCACCGAAAATTGCACTGTCACTCCACGCGCAGGTGTGGGAATTGGAATTTTCGGTACCTGATCCTTTTTAGCCCGCTTGGCCGCAAGGCCCAGCAGGGCTTATGCTGTGGTTGGGGCAATGAGTGGTGGTCTGTCGTGCGTCAGTCCGTACGGGCGAACGGCGGTACGTCCGTAAACTTTTGGTTTGTTAGCGCTCTAGCGCCTTTATTTTTTTGACGAGTCATTTTGGTCTTTGGTGAGTGTATATACATGTATGGGCCTAAGATCTAGGTCGAGTTCGATTTTGAGCACGGTCGGTTTCCTAGTTTGGCCTCCAGGGGGCGTTTTGTGAAAAAATTCAAAGGGCCATATTTTGATAATGGTTTGGACTATCATGTTGAAAATTTGCACACATGTACATGTACCTCTAGGTTATAGCAACTTACAGACAAAATTTTGGTGAAATCTGATTCTTGACTTTGCCACTAGAGGGGGCCAAAACCCAAATCACTGAAAGTGCTATTTCTCCCTAACCAAAAGATGGATTTTTGTCAAATTTTTATCATGGGTATATTTAATGAGGATACATTAAGAAAATGGCGCCCGCCATGGAGGGGGACAGACAGAAATGTCACCCCGAGAAAACATTGTTGACCGAGGCCGCCGAGGTCGCTGCTGCGATTGAGTTTGGTTGCCAGGCGCTGACATCAACACGGGCTGTGCGGACCGGTAGGCCTAGATTAATTTACTGTTGAACATGCTATTCCCTGTATTCCACTCAACCTTTTTCATGTATTCGTGCTAAACATGCTGATACTACGCCAATCGACACCAGAATATGATTTAATCGGTGCTGGATAGCCTAATATGCGACTTCAAATATTCGAAGCGGTCAAACGAAAAAACGTCCGCCATTTTGTTTTCCGTGAGCGGTGGACATTGTATCTTGAGCGGGAGACATTGAAAAATGTTTACCGCTCACGTGACGCGTCTCGGCCAATCATATTCACGGATTCTCTCTTGAGGTACGATATAAGATAATACCCGAGTTTTTAGTTTGACGTACTTTTCAATGTCACAGAGGTCAAAGTTCGTCTGAAATTACGAAGTTGGCTCTTTTTGTAATGGTTTGAGCTATTGCTTTGAAACTTCGCACATTTCTACCTCTAGGCTGTAACAACTCAAAGAAGAATTTTTGGCAAAATCTGATTCTTCACTTTGCCACTAGGGGGATGATGATGATTCCCACCACCATGCTTCAAGCCAAGCGGGCACAGTGCCATTGGCACTATTTTTTGCTCTAGCACACTAGCCCGTTAAAGTACGAAATCGATATTTGTACAATAAACCGAGAAAATACGCAGTGTTTAATTTCGGTGTGACACGTTTTGCCCCACCCGATATTTATTTCAGTCTAGCATAACATTTTTGGACTCATAATTTTGATTCTTTCGTCATGTCAAAACTGTTCGATATTTAGGGTGTTGAATTTTTTACAATAGATTGGTAATATCCACATATTTGTATGTGTAAAATATCAAGAGTGCGTGCATTGTGTTAAATTTATTGGAAAATCCTTGGGGGTCATTTTTTGGGGCCACCCGATATAATGATGAGCCGACTTGTCGCTTGCACGCCTCATTCTATCTTTTCAGACAACGTGATGGCTACTGCTGACGTTCAACAAAGTTTGGATGAAGTGAAAGACACAGTGACATGCTCTATATGCATGGAGTTGTTCGACCACCCCAAGGTGATTGGACCCTGCCAACATTCATTTTGTCGCGAGTGCCTGCGGAATTACATCGAAACGCGCTCGAACGAAGGCTACGCAGAGACCGACGTACCGTGTCCGTATTGCCGGAGGTCCTGCCAATTGCCAAGAAATGGGGTGGATGGGTTTATGGACAATATTGCGCTGAGGAACATTGTCGAAACCGTGCAAAATATGCCTGCAGGTTTGTTTTCCAGAGGCCAAGCAAAACCCGGTTGCTGTAATATCTGCAAGCTCCTGAAGCTCGATGACGTGTCAGCAGTCCAATACTGCGAGACCTGTTCCTTACATCTTTGTTCAGCATGTCACGGCCAGCACACTCTCTCACCTTTGACAGCCGCACATAAAGTAAAGCTATTGGTGGGATTTTGTAAACGTCATAAAACCCCTTGGACCCATTACTGCCTGAACTGTAGGAAGGCCACCTGCTTCACGTGTGCTCGACGATACTGCGTTAAACATAGGCATGAACTGGGTACCTATGAGGAAACTCTAAAATCATTGGGCCACTCCATTCAGCAAAGTGTCGACCAATACAAAGAAGAGGAAATAAAGCAATGTTTGGATACTAAGATTAAGCGGTTGGAGACACTGATTGATGAAGTCGAGATGACACGCAGCACGACGAAGGATGAAGTTCGAGATGCCGTCGAAACTCAAGTTGAGGTAGTTTCGGAGGAGATAGAGAAAATAGAACGAGAAAGGTTGGAATGCTATGCAAGCATGGACGCAATTAAAAATAAGATGTTCCCATTACAAGACAGGCTGCGAGAGCTCACCTCCGTTTTAGCCGACTTGCAAAATAAAGACTTGATTATTCGCAAGAAAAGATGTGACGCAGTTAAGAGAAGAACGAGGCTTCAGCAAGATGGGAAGAAAGCTATCGAGAGGGTAGATCGTTCTTATGATTTGGAGGTAACCGCTGCTTCGAACGAGCGCCAGGAGGTCATGGATTCGTTTGAGAAGGCCAACGATGCTCTTGATCTAGCTCGACAGGCTTTGGACGGAGAGGAGACTGATGGTGGTGTAGTCGAGAGGATTGAGAGGCTTGTGGATGTTAAGACTAATCTGACAAAAAATTCGGAAGCCGGACTCACTACTGCCACGAGATATGAGCATCGTCTGCAGGAATTGCCAGTGTTCGTCCCTGATTCGACGTTAGCATCATCTGCTCAAGCCGATGACATTATTTCCAGGCCGAATGATGCAGCTGTTTTTGCTTTCAGCAACATAGGGACTATTCGACCAAGATCCGAGGTCGTTCATTCTTTTCGTTGTTATGAAAGTACGAGTTCATGCTGTCGCGCCACAAAAACGGCGGATTTCGAAGTGCCCGATGGGCATGAGGTGAAACGACTGTTTCTGCTGTCTGGCAACCGCGTCTTGGCTGTTTGTAACAGTCAAACCAAGATCTCTATCTTTAGAAGGATTCGAGAATTTTTTTCGATTCCTCTAATGTGTAGGAGGAGCATTATCTTCTTTTTTTGCGTCTTGGTGATAGCATGTCTGGTTGGATTTTTTGCCCTAATAGTCAGCTTGGTAGCGGATGACATATTAACTCTAAGGATTCCCATCGATCGTCACGGAGAAGCGATGAAAGTTGTTTTAGTAGCAGCAATCATAGTCTGCAGTCTGTGCATGATATGTACACTGCTTGGGCAGTGGCAGGATGTTTGGATATGGGTCATATGGATCTTCTCTCGCCTGTTTCGACAGAAAGCACCGTCTTCTTCCTTGGTAGTCCACCAGTGGCTTCCGCCATACACCAGTGTCTTCAGCACTACAAAACATGGCCTGGAGTCGGCGGTAGATGCAACGGTGAACGAGTCTGAGCGCATCGTACTTCTGCTGTGGCCAGCTCCGCGGACTGTAATTCGGATCATTGGCTTGGATGGCGTTAAGTTAAGGGATATTGAAATCTACGACAAGTGTTGTGGCCTGAAAACCTGCTTCAATCCGATACCTCATCCCCGAGGTATAGGTGTATATAGTGCAACACGCTTCCTTGTTTGGGGCGGAGATAAATCTGTTATTAGGTACCACCTACAGGTCAAAGATGACGGGGAAGTAAAGGCGAAAAAATCGTACCTTTCTGAGTGTAGAGTGGTACATGATGTAGGCATCAAGGGTAGTGATGTGTATACCCTTTGCAAATCGCGTTTTGGTCAGCGTGAGCTTTTAGTAGAGTTATATTCGTTGAACCTGCACCATACAGAAAGTGTTTGTTGCAGTTCAGCAGGTGACTTATGGATGTTAAAGTGTGGGGCGGAAGACAGTGGGGCAGAGGGTGAATTGAAGCTGACGCAAATTCTGGATATCCGTGAAGACGGAAGACGGCGCCTTAAACGTGATGATGACCATGTCATCGCCCTGAGTGACGTTGTCGGACGGCCACTGAAACGGAAGTGCACAGCTGATGTTAAATTCTTCGTCCGCGGCAATCGAATGGTTGCATCCTTTCCAACAGTCAACGCCAGTGGGCCAAAGACACTCGTGGAGTTATTTGTCCTCACTAACTGATAAATGCCTCATCATGTTGGCAAAGGCATACCAAGGCAACTCTACCAAAATCAGGTACATTGAAACCACTGCTGAGGCACGCAGTGTGTGCAAAGGCATTCAGCAGCCCCAGTATATCAACTGCATGTACGCCTACAAGTACAAAAGGCGAATGCTACCAAACATGCCAAACAAGGATATTAATCAAAGTACAAGCCTGGCGGCGACAGGATTCACACGGTGACTTCAGGATGGCACTGGCTCGACCTCGTTCCCCCAGGCTTCATCGTACAATACACTGGCATTCTCATTCGGAACTTCCGAAGGCAACTGCTCGGCAATTTCCGTAGATACAAGTACTCGCATTTCCCCTCGGACACAAGTCCAAGGCAGCCATCTTGAACGCGCAACGATCGCTGCCCGTTTGTGAGAATTCAGATGCGGTCGCCTCATCACACCTGCGCATGAACTAAATAGATCGCATAAAAACGTTGCGTTATTGATCAATAATTGGCAGATTGGGTGAGATACCGGTAAGTTTATACACATGTATATAATATGCCTCAACTTATCGAGCAAGTACGGTTGAACATCTTAACGGGCCAAAATTCGGCGAAAATAGTCCCACGGCGGTCACGTGGGTTTGATGATAAACAACATGGCTGCCTTGGACTTGTGTCCGAGGTGAAATGCGCCGCCCAGTGACAGATAGCAGTTCGCCTCAGGTCGTTCCGAATGTGGCATTCTGTCATGCCGATTGCGTATACACGAGGTGAAGATTTCGAAAGATGAAATACGTCTAAAATCAGACAGCTGTGCAGGTCAGATATTGCCATTGAGTTTGAAAAAGCGTCCAAAGTAGCAATGCAAGATCTGCAATGTAGGTTGCAACTGTTTTCTAAATTAAAACATTTGGCCGATTGTGGGCTTCAGAAATACTGGGGAAAGATCACGGAAAAAAATCAGGAAATAGACGAACTACAAAATAAATAAAATTAGTGCAGAAGTACTTGGATTCGTGCTTAGAAAACGAAATACGCGATTTTCTTGCCGCAGACGCTCGAAAGCATTGTTTTGTTCCGCCGCGTTGGTCGTGGACAAAGGATGCGACATCGTGCGGCACGAAAATCGCGTGCATGGATTCTTAAGCTGCTTTTCCACGAGGCGTTTGGGGGCGCGGAATAGGAGGCGGGCGCGGGTGGAAAAAATCGAACCAACGTATTTCCCATTAGCTGTTTCACCCGCACCCGCTCCCGCCACCGGAAACGCGCCCGCAAACGTCTCGTGGAAAAGCAGCCTTAGGCTTAGATGACTATTTTAGAGGTACAGTCATCTAATGAATGTGTGACTAGTGAAGACAAACTGGAATACATGATAAACGATCAATCCAACCCAGTCTCCAGCGCGCCACAACATGTACCGCCGGTTCTCATTCTCTTTAGCTCTGTGGCTTAACATGATGACAAAGATCGCATTCTCAAAGGCAGCTGTTCTGTTGAAAAGGAAACAAAATATTATACAATCGGAGGAGCCGCGAAATACATTCGAAATTAGTCTGAATGTTCTCTGGTGATAGTGTAGCTCTGTTCCAGGATCTTGTCAACTTGGTCAGCCTCACTAGTGAAAAATTCCAAAGCTAAGTGATTGTCGCTCTCGGTTCCCCCAGGGATGACAATCTAGCGTGACATATGGCAAAAGCTAGTAGCTAACATTTTTGTCGAAATTGTGTTAAGTGTTTATTTGAACTTACATGTAGTAGCTTGTTCCGCTTCATTCTACAGTGGGTTGGTGTAAAAATAATTCACATATTGCCTAGAATTATGTAAAACGTAAATGGCCTTAAAGGGAGACATGCGAAAAATATTGCCCGGCGGGCACTCTTGGTTATCGTAGTGTCAGCGATGATGATCAGACGGCGCTGTGCGTTATAGCGAGGAACGAGGAATTTCAGTTCGTCAACCGACTACTATAGGCGCTCGCCATTGCGTGTTAAAAATAGAACTTCTTTTGCGCTCGTAATGGTATTACATGATTATGGGACCATTGTATTTATGCTTGCGATAGAAGCATTGGCATGATTGGGCTGCTTTGGCGAGAGGGGTTGAACCAATATACATGTAAGCTGGTCTAGGTGGTCTGTTGAGTGTTGGAACTTGGGACTGGCTTTCCTGTCCA
>NMRB01000331.1:332202-351472 GCA_002633025.1 Notospermus geniculatus | reverse complement strand
TTGTTGCCGAGAAATCTATGACGAAAAAGTCAAATGGGGGGTCTCATTGTTTGCTTAATTAGCTGATTAATGAAAGATGAAAGCACATCGTTTACAATTCAGATGTGTAGAACAAGAGTAGCAATTTCATAGAAACACATGAAATCGATGCTACCTTTTTGCTTGAAGAAAATATGAATTGTTTTCAGTCGCCATTTGCAGTGCGCTTCCTTATGGCTACCGCCCCCTTAAAAGGTAAGGGGCTTTCGCCCAATTTTCTGTCACTACCTGTTTCGCCTGCTCTATGTGATTCCCCATGCTACCAGTACAGTCCATTGCAAAGGCAAGGTCAAGGTCACGGCCGACATCCATCATTGAAGCCTGATTTGGAGGCACCTCTAAATACCGAACTCAAGAAATCTGAAATTTAAAGGAGTGAGTATGGACAACATGCTTGGGGACGGGATTAAAATACTTATTCCGAAGGAATGGGGATTTCATATTATGACTCGGTTAATGTGATATACAGCAGGTGTGACAGGAAAGACTGTCCCCTGGAAAACTGTCCTGGGAACAAAAGATTCCATTGTCAAATTTTCTAATCTCTGGCGACGGTTTTTATAGCCATGCACCTTAATCCTTATGGTAAATTAGAAACAGACACTTATACGGGGGGAGGGGGAGGAGGGGTATTCTTTACTGTTATAACTGTGTAGGCCGACTACACTGTGTCCCAAAACGTGTTCTTCCATACTTTTTGGACCAGGATGCGTGATGTTTCTCACGTAAGACATAATCTCAAGCCTGCATAATGACTCTTCTGGGCTATCAACTGAGTCCGCTGATTCCCAGGTCAGACGGTCTTGACACGGAAGCTCAGTAGTTGGCCTATATATGTTTACCATTAACATAATACAGCCTATTTATGGTATAACCTACTTCTAACTCAGAAAGAAACATTCGTCGAGTTATGCCTGCATGACCACCGCCGTTTCTGCAATGTCCATCTATTTTTGTGGATTATTATGGACATATTAACCTCCAGTAGTCCTACAGCCCAGGCCCTGTCCATGGACCAGTGGCCACAGGCCTAAATTTTTCAACTTCGCCCCAGCTGGCTTTTTTGCAGGGGAACACTGAGCGATATCAAATAGGCGTTGGGCTACGCTTTTAGATAGCATGCTGCAGTGGCTAAAGCCATCGCCGATAGCTTTAAGCTGATCGCCGGCTTCACGACCCACCAACACATCCTGATAACATCAGGGGTTCTTAGCGCTGGCTCCCTTCGTCACCGCACACAAACCCCTGAGGACATTCGCTGATTTGCTGGGGTGTTTGGCGCCTGAGAAAAAGCGCCCAATCAGCGAACGCCATTCCGAGTCACCTTAAGATGACAGGCGTCACACGTAGACTGTACCGTAGTGTCACGCACAACACATGCAGTGCTCAGAGTCGAATACCTCAACTTCCCCAACTCAACCTAACAAGAGATCAGTTACACAATGGCGTAGGCGTAGGCCTACATGTATTTCATATTTGGTGTGGCAGCCAAGCTGCTGACAGGGATATGTCAACCTAAGTTGAGTTAAGCCTATCCTACATGCATCGCACAAAAAAGGTAGGCCTATATATCGTTTCCAGCCACGGCACGAAACAGAGTACACCGCTGGAGTTTATTTCATGTTGACCTGCTGGGTCAGCTTTGTTCAAACCTGTGTAGTTTATGTGTATCAATTACCAGCCTACTTGGGATGAGAAGAACCCTGATATTCCCAGAATGCACCTACATGTGCTACCATAGTAACTCTGCTTACCTTTCGATTTGTACGCCGTCTGTGCTGTCTGTGCTCTGCCGCTCGTCATAGATTGGAGGAGTCTGCTCACGGAATCGATTCGGCGAATCACCGCTGACCTATTTACCGGCCGCCACCAGACTGCAGACTACAGACAAGGCCTTGGCCTTGGACTACAGACGCAGAAACGAAAGGTACGTAGCGAATTCACCAACTTTTCTCTTGATCGTTGATGGACGAACTCTTCAGTCGAGTTTTGGGTCACTAACTAAACAATTATCATGATATCTAAGACAAGTCAGCGCAGTTTAGTGCTTGGGCCGGCGTATAATCAGTATTGTCAGCACTAACCAAAACACAGTCGCTGGGTACCTGTATCTGCTTTGAGCCAATGCACCGTTTTTAGGCTTGTCTGCGCATGTGCAGCAAGCCTATTAGGAATAGGCCTACTTGTGGGAAAAGTGGGAGAGTGACGCACTCGTCCACAGGTAATTGTTACGTGCATCGGCTGCGTGCTTCGGTATAGCACGAACACCTGGATGCGAAGGAATCGGTCAACTCGGCCGCAAAAACATCGTTTATGTTCACAATGCTGCAGTTTTGCACGTTTAATTGATAGACCTGGCCTTAAAGGCATATCCCACTATTCGTCCATGAAAATGCTGTGCCTCAGCTGTGGCCAGGAGCGCCATCGGCAAAACCGGAATTGAAGGTCTGCTTAGGTACTCCATGACGTCACTGTATGGCTGTTCCTTCTCAAGTGGGAGGGTGACCTAACCTATTTTTAGACTAAAACCACCTGTCCCTTGTTTACATTGTGGACTTAGGGATTTTCAGTCATGGTGTAGTCAACCCGGATCGGCAGGTGCTGCTACCTGGTACCCATCCAATGTACTTGTAGCTTTTAGGCAGGTTCATGAGGCCCAGCTTCCTACCGGACCCTCGCCAGCACTCCCGGCCGCGAAATTTTTTTTCCCACTCTGGTTCCGGGCTCAGGTATGCATGTATCTTATTAGCCTATGACCAATCAGCGTACTCATGTCCTAGATCTATGCCCGACACAATAGCCCCTCAAAATGTAACCTTAATCGACCATGTCATGTTTATGCCTATATAAGTGGATTTGCTTCTTTTTTTGAGAAGGCTTGCGTCTTTTTTTGCCAAATTAAATTTGGAGTTGTATTCCGAGGATGAAGCGAAGAAATCGCTTTAGTGACTTTGAAAGCAACAGTCAGATGACATTCAGGGTGTGTTTCACCACTTTCCGTGGTGACCATTTATAAAACTATCCATTACAAATTTATGCAAAGAAAACGCGCATATGCGAAGTGTTAGTTTGTGGATCCGTCTTTTTTTCCCATTTCGTGTCTTATATCAGTCAAGAACTAATTTCATCCCAGCAATGTCATGTGGATTGATGATCTTTATCAATGTTTTGATAAAAATTCCAACAGATCATTTAAACAGAAACTGAGCGAGATAGAATAAGGAAAGTTAACATTTTTCCACATTACCTGGATGCAAACATTACCAGCGTATGGGCATGTATTTTGAGACATACAATATGAAGGTAGGCGAAATCGCGCAAAAAAGCGTCCACATGCATTAAACATGTATATGTCAACAACAATTCCACGTGTTCATAAATTATCCAGCTGCGACACGAGAAATGATTGGTCTAAAGCAAATGAGTTATATCTGAGCCCGGAACCAGAGTGGGAAAAAAAATTTCGCCTCCCGGCCCCCTCACTCCTCTAGGCCGTAGGGCACACATGCTTGTTCCTAGGATGGCAACCCCCTTCTGGAAGGAACCAAGGGAAATTTTTCCACCCCTTTCTGTGTGCCGGCGGGCTTTTTTCATCCTTGGAGGAATTTCCTCCAAGTTTCATCCAATTAGACCCCCTATTTAATGGAAGGGCCCAAGATATTTTCACCCTTTTAATTTTGTGGAGGAACGGAGACTCGGATATGATGCACTACACGAGGTACTCGTTGGGGATAAGGTATAACTGCTGGGCTAAATGACGCCGCGGGCCTGCCCCGAAGACGCGTGTACAAGGGAACTCGTCGCTGGGACTGAGCATGGAGGAATTATTCTTCCATGGACTGAGAAGGACTTTCATACTCCTTTTTATTATTTTTTTCGGGAAGAGAACATTTTGACCACCTTTTAAAGATTTTTTCGGAAGAAAAGTCATTCAAAGTACCCCTATTTTAAGTGTTTTTCGGGAATTTTTCCCCGAACAGTGCTGCCGAAAATGACCCGCCCCTTTCCCGCAAAAATTCACTGGAAGGAGCATCGGCCGGAGGAGCATGCGGTAGGCCCTACATGTACGTGGTCACGTATTAGGGGAGACCGGGGATGGTTGACAACATGCATAATCAACCATGACATGTGGGTAGGCTTATGTGATCAGTGGGACGTCAAATTCAAGAAGTATTGCCTTTTATGGCCTTACGCAACACCAACAAACCACTCATCACTGATATTGACCATAATCTTTACCAGCATTCCATTCAAATCTGAAAGGCCTAGATGTGCTGTTGTGTTCTCCCCCCACATAAATAGGGGTCCAGAAATGAAGAAAATCACACATTTTTTGCAAATATTTCAGCAAAACCAAAATGTTTAGTAATGATTTTTCAATGAATGGTTAATAATACCATTACTCTCCCAGTACAGCAATTACTTGGGAATAATTTCACTGTTTTCATGCTGATTTCGGGCATTTTGCAAATGTTCTTTGTTTTCCTAATTAATGAAACTGATGTCACATTTTCCTTTCATGATTATGCAGTTCACATTGTAAAATGTTAAACCTGAAGTTATTATGAAAATCAAACAACTGCAACATAATGAAAAATTAGTTGGGAAAATTGTTCCGAAAATGAACAGCCCCTTTTGCCTTTGGTGGCACATTTCGTAACCGCGGGTGCTATTGACCTGAAACTTGGTACATATATACCCCTAGGTCAGATGACCTATGACCCCAAGTTTCGGTCCGATTTGACACTTAGCTTGGCCACCAGGTGGCGGAAACAAAAACACGAAAAGTGCAATAACTTATGAACTAATGACTGGATCCTCTCCAAATTTTTATCATTGGTGCTTCTAACGAGGATGCATGACATAAGTAAGGGGTTTTTGATTTGACCGACTTTTCAAGGTCAGAGGGGTCAAAGTTCAAAATTTAGTCATTTGGTGGCGTGTTTCGTAACTGCTTGGGCTATTGACTTGAAACTTTCTACATATACACCCCTATGTCAGATGACCTATGACACCACTTTTCAGTCTGATTCGATTCTTCGCTTGGTCACCAGGTGGCCAAAACCAAAGCTCAAAGTCCAGTATCTCCTGAACTGTAACTGGATTGTCTCCAAATTTTTATTAGTGTCCATCTAACGAGGATACATGACCCTGGAACATTTCGATTTAACATTTGTCATTTGTTTTTCTGGAATGTTCACCCAGGTGAGCACATGGTCCATGGACCATTTCATTTACAAACAAATTGGACTCTCAAGGACAAATCAGCGTTACACTATTAATGATATGGTCAAAGAAGGGAAGGAAAAACTTAAACTTTTGAAAATACTGTAGGCCTACAATGCTTCTGAGACTCGGTCAAACAGGATGGCTCTTGCACTCCTTATTCTGTCTTTTCAGGCAACGTGATGGCTACCCCTGGCTCTCAACGAACTTTGGATGAAGTCAAAGACACACTGACATGCTCTATTTGCATGGAGTTGTTCAACCACCCCAAGGTGATTGGACCATGCCAACATTCATTTTGTCGCGAGTGCCTGCGGAAATACATCGAAGCACGCTCGCACGAAGGCTACGCAGAGACCGACGTACCGTGTCCGTATTGTCGGAGGTCCAACGAATTACCAAGTGATGGGGTGGATGGGTTGGTGGACAATATACCTCTGAGGGACATCGTGGAAATCGTAGAAAATATGCCTTCAGGTTTGACTTCCAGACGCCAGGCAAAACCTGGTTGCTGTGAAATCTGCAAACTCCTGAAGCTCGCTGACGTGTCAGCAGTCCAGTACTGTGAGACCTGTTCGTTGTGTCTTTGTTCAGCATGCCACGGCCAACACACTCTCTCGCCTTTGACAGCCACCCATAGTGTTAAGCCGCTGGTGGGAGTTTGTAAACGTCACAGAACACCGTGGACCCATTACTGCCTGAACTGTAGGAAGGCCACCTGCTTCACGTGTGCTCGACAACACTGCCTTAATGATGGGCATGAGGTGGATACCTACGATGATATTTTGACATCTTTGGGCAACACCCTTCAGCAAAGCTTCGATCAATACAAAGAAGAAGAAATAAAAGAACATTTCGATACTAAGATAAAGCGGTTGGAGACGGTGATTGATGCAGTTGAGAAGGCACGCAGCACCACGAAGGATGAAATTCAAGAAGCCGTTCATACCCAAGTTAAGGTGGTTTCGGAGGAGATAGAGGAAATAGAACGAGAGAGGTTGGAATGCTATGCAAGAATGGACGCAATTAAAAAAGAAATAATCCCACAACAAGAAAGGTTGCGAGAGCTGACCTCCGTTTTAGCCGACTTGCAAAGTGAAGACTTGAATATTGGCAAGAAAAGGCGTGAAGCAGTTAAGAGAAGGATTGGGCTTGAGCAAGACGGCAAGAAGGCCATTGAGAGGGTAGATCGTTCTTATGACTTAGAGGTAACTGCTGCCTTTGACGAGCGCCAGGAGCTCGTGGATTCGTCGGAGAAAGCCAACGATGCCCGTGATCTAGCTCGACAGGCTTTGGACGGAGAGGAGACGGATGGTGGTGTAGTCGAGAGGATTGAGAGGCTTGTGGACGTAAAGGCTGGTCTAAAAGAAATTGTGGACGCCGGAAACTCCACTGTAACGAAATATGAACATCGTTTTGAGGCATTGCCAGTGTTCGTCCCCAATTCGACAACAGCATCATCTGATCATCCCGACGACATCGATTCTGGATCCGACAATTCAACCGATTTTGTCGTCAGCAACATAGGGACTATTCAACCTGGAACAAAGTTCGTTCATTTTTTTCCCGCATACCAGAACACGAAGCAGTTCGAGTGCGCCAAGGAGACGGTAGAATTTGAGGTGCCCGATGGGCAGGAGGTGAAACGACTGTTTCTGCTGTCTGGCGACCGTGTCTTGGCTGTTTGTAACAGTCAAATCAAGATATCTATGTTTAGAGGGATTCTTGAATTTTTTTTCATCTTCTTTTTATGCATCCTGGTGATAGCCCTTCTGCTGGCATTTTTGGTCGCGATAGGCATAGAAGTGCATCAAAGTTGGTACCAAATGGGTTCAACGTTTAATCAAATTGTTTTTCCAGCACTATTAGTAACCATAGTCTGCGGTCTGTGCGTGCTGTGTATAATGCTTGGGCCGTGGCAGGATGTTTGGATATGGGTCATATGGCTCATGATTCCTAGCCAGTCTGAACAAAACCCATCCCCTTCTTCCATGGCAATCCATCAATGGCTCCCCCCATATACCAGTGTCTGCAGAACCATTCAACACGGCTTGGACTCTGCTATAGATGCAGCAGTCAACGAGTCCGAGCAGATTATAGCTCTTCTGTGGCCACATCCACGGACAGTTATTCGGATTATCGACTTGGATGGCAGTAAGTTAAGGGATATTAAAATCTACGAGAAGAGGTGGGGCCTGAAAAGCTGTTTCAATCCGATACCGCATCCCCTAGGTATTGATGTGTACAATGCAACATGCTTCCTTGTTTGGGGCGAAGATAGATCAACTGTTTGGTACCAGCTACAGATCAACGATGATGGGGAAGTAAAAGAGAGAGGTTCGTTTCCTTCTGAGTATAGCATTGTACATGATGTAGGCATCAAGGGTAGTGATGTGTACTTTGTTTGGCAATCGTGGCGTTCTGATCAGTGGAAGCTTTCAGTAGCCTCTACAGATTTATTGTCATCACCGTTATTATCCTGGGACATGTACTATACAGACCACATCAGTTGCAGTTCCACAGGAGACTTATGGCTGTTAAGATGGGAAGCGGAGGACATTTCCGCAGAAGGCGAAATGGAGCTAACGCAAATTCTGGACATCTGTGAAGACGGAACACGGCGCCTTGAACGTGATGAACACCATGTCATCGCCCTGAACGACGTTTTCGGACGGCCACTGAAACGGAAGAGCACAGTTGGTGTTAAGTTCTTCGTCCGCGGCAATCGAATGGTTGCATCCTTTCCAACCGTCAACACTAGTGGGCCAAAGACACTCGTGGAATTATTTGTCCTCACTAATCGATAATGGATCAATATGTTGGCAAAGACATACGTAAAGTCGCCTCCAATATTCGCAAATTGACCCCAACCGCGGTCTTCCTCAGGGACTTTCTAGTAGAGGTCCCAGAAGTGAAGGCTCTCTACTAGAAAGTGACTGATATGAAGACCCCGGTTGGGGTCGACAATTTGCTAATAACGGAGACGACTTTACTGAGGAAAGACGCCTTTGAGGGCATCTTTCTTAAAGAAAACGAATAATGTACATTTCCAATGGTTCAGACTATATAAGACCTTTTCTTTTTAATTTTGTAAAGGATTTTGCCTACAGTCCTCCTGCTCACTCTCTTCGTGTTCAATAAAACTAGATTATGAATCTCGGGACTGATTGACCAAGATGGGAATGACGTCTAACATGCACTTCTTGCCTACTCTCATTCCCTGTGCGTTTATTTTTTAGTTTGTAATTTTATCGTTTATTTTATGTTGTTTTATTTTGACTGTCCATTGTTTTAGTTTGTCTTTCTTTTAATTTGTGTTATGATTTATGTTTTATGTCATTTATTTGTTGTAAATGCACGAATCTTCAATAAATAAATAAATAAATAAAAGATATTGTCTCCTTGTCATTGTGTCCAGGGACATTGTGCTCACCTCTGTAATAAATCTCTGTGGTAGAGTAAGGCTTAGTTAATACTTGCCATAAAAGTGGCCAGTCTCTATAGATCAATATACAAAACTACATCATGTATACCGAATAAGCTAGCAAAGATTCATGAATATGGCCACCTGCCTTCTCACATTATGTCTGGTAATTGGACGGGTAGCTTGATACATCCTGAAGTACACATTAGTTTGCCTCATACTTTGATACACACCGATCCTATAGGCCTACGCTTTAAACGCCCGTCTTCCTGCTGTAAATTCAGTCTAAGGCGACAAACTCAGAGGCAATATTCCCCGTCCAAGGCCAAAATGATGGCTGTGAAACGCATACTGTATGTAATTAGGCAGCTTTTCGCTGTTTTCCCGCTAGGCGGCGGTTGGTTCTCTCACGTCTAGCAGATCTCCACGTTCATTCCCAGAGAACGGACCGCCACATGAAGAGTCCTGGCAAGATCTCATTGAGTTAACCAAATAGTCCTTCCCAAAATGTTTAAGGGCGGTTAAAAATTAAGCACTAGGAGGTGATGTGTGTGCGTGTTTTGGGCCACCCTCTCACCGCTGAATTGAGGGTTCAGCTTAACCCGCTGTGCAATAGCTTTCTGCTGATCGCCAGGTTCACACACCTACTTTGTCTACCTTCACGACTCGATCCGCCGTCTCTGCTCTGCCACCCGTCCTAGACTGCTGGAATCTCGAGACACAATTTCGCTTCACCCTTCAGGCATAGAAATACTTTTTAGTCTTACAAATGAATTTTCTATAAACTGTTTTTGGTGGACATAACCCCTCATAGCTTTCTCTTACACTGTTTTTTGCGGACATAACTGCCCATTGATTTATCTTGCACTGTTTTTTTGCGGACATAACGCCCATAGATTTCTCTTTATGATATGACAGAAGATAATCGTTCCTGAAAATTTCAACGCACAGAACAAAACGAGTATGTATAACAAGAGTGACTTCTGTGGGCCTGTGTCAGATGGTTATCTGCCGCGGAATCGATTCGGCGAATAATCACCCCTGACCTATTAACCGGCCACCACCAGATAGCAGACTGCAGACTGCAGACGCGGAAACAAAAGGTCAGTAGCGAATTTTCTCTTTTCTCTTCATCGTTGGGATCGACGAACTCTTCAGGCGAGTTTGCGGTGGCTAATTGGACAATATTGCACAAGTCAACCTTACTCTGTCTCTGATTTATCATGATATCACGGGACTGTTCACCCAACTCTCAAGAGTCGCCCCACGCTCAAGTGCTTTCCGTGTTTTCATATGACAAACATAACAAAGGCCTACATATGTGCATTAGGGCCGCATAACCGCAGTTCAAGATATAGGTCTACCTAATTAAAACTAAGAGACATTGTTCATGAATCATGACAAATTCTGAAGATAGAGTAGGCCAACGACGCTTCTGCCCAACAGGCCTACGTTGCTTCGGCGAAACAAGATGGCGTTTGCAATCCTTATTCTGTCTTTCCAGACCACGTGATGGCTTCCCCTGGCTTTCAACGAATTTTGGATGAAGTGAAAGACACAGTGGCATGTTCTATATGCACGGAGTTGTTCGACCACCCCAAGGTGATTGGACCCTGCCAACATTCATTTTGTCGCGAGTGCCTCCAGCAATACATCGAAACACGCTCGAACGAAGGCTTCGCAGAGATCGACGTACCGTGTCCATATTGTCGGAGGTCCTGCCAATTGCCAAGAAATGGGGTTGATGGGTTTATGGACAATATTGCTCTGAGGAACATTGTGGAAACCGTGCAAAATTTGCCTTCAAGTTTGTTTTCCAGAGGCCAAGCAAAACGCGGCTGCTGTGATGTCTGCAAGCTCCTGAAGCTCGATGACGTGCCAGCTGTCCAGTACTGTGAGACCTGTTCCTTGTATCTCTGTTCAGCATGCCACGACCAGCACACTCTCTCACCTTTGACTGCCGCACATACGGTTAAGCCACTGGTGGGAGTTTGTAAACCTCACAAAGCGCCTTGGACCCATTACTGCCTGACCTGTAGGAAGGCCACCTGCTTCAAGTGCGCTCGACAGCACTGCTTTAATGATGTGCATGAGGTGGGTACATACGATGATATTTTGACATCATTGGGCAACACCCTTCAACAAAGTTTTGATCAATACAGGGAAGAAAAAATAAAAGAACATTTCGATACTAAGATAAAGCGGTTGGAGACGGTGATTGATGCAGTTGAGAAGGCACGCAGCACGACGAAGGAGGAAGTTCGAGATGCCGTCGATACTCAAGTTAAGGTAGTTTCGGCGGAGATAGAGAAAATAGAACGAGAAAGGTTGGAATGCTATGCAAGCATGGACGCAATTAAAAATGAGATGTTCCCATTACAAGAAAGGCTGCGAGAGCTGACCTCCGTTTTAGCCGACTTACAAAGTGAAGACCTGAATATTGGCAAGAAAAGGCGTGAAGCAGTTAAGGGAAGGACGAGGCTTGAGCAAGATGGGAAGAAGGCTATCGAGAGGGTAGATCGTTCTTATGATTTGGAGGTAACCGCTGCTTCGGACGAGCGCCAGGAGCTCGTGGATTCGTCGGAGAAAGCCAACGATGCTCGTGATCTCGCTCGACAGGCTTTGGACGGAGAGGAGACTGACGGTGGTGTAGTCGAGAGGATTGAGAGGCTAGTTGACGTAAAGGCTGGTCTGACAGAAATCGTGGACCGCGGAGACTCGACTGCGACGAGATATGAACATCGTTTTGAGGCATTGCCAGTGTTCGTCCCCAATTCATCATCTGATCATACCGGCGACATCAACTCTGTATCAGATGATTCAGCTGATTTTGTCGTCAGCAACATAGGGACTATTCAACCTGGAACAAAGTTCGTTCATTTTTTTCCCGCATACCAGAACACGAAGCCGTTCGAGTGCGCCAAGAAGACGGTGGAATTTGAGGTGCCCGATGGGCAGGAGGTGAAACGACTGTTTCTGCTGACTGGCGACCGTGTGTTGGCGGTCTGTAACGCTACGGTCGACAACGAAATCATCACGAAATTTAAACTTGCAGAAGATCTTGGTGCTTTTGCAGTTTCGGGGGTTATATTTTACTTGGTATGTATGTTGGCAGTCGGGATGTTTGCAACTTTAAGAACACTACTCTATGATGACTGGTCACGACGAAGTGTTGCGGTGTGCTTGTGGTGTGTGCTGTGTGTAGTGGTCGTTGTTGGGCAGTGGCAAGATGTTTGGATATGGGGCCATTGGCTGCGTGAAGTAAAACCACCCTCTTCTTCCATGGCAATCCACCAATGGCTACCGCCATACACAAGTGTCTGCAGATCTATTCACCACGGCTTGGAGTTTGCCGTAGATGCAGCAGTGAACGAGTCCGAGCAGATTATAGCTCTTCTATGGCCATACCCGCGGACAGTTATTCGGATTATTGGCTTGGACAGTGTTAAGTTAAGGGATATTGAACTCTACGACAAGTGGTGCGGCCTGAAAACATGTGTCAATCCGATACTTCATCCCCGAGGTATAGGTTTGTACAGTGCAACACGCTTCCTTGTTTGGGGCGGAGATAAATCAATTACAGACCAGCTACAGGTCAACGATGATGGGGAAGTAAAATATAGCACATGGTTCCCTTCTGAGTATACTGTAGTACATGATGTAGGCATCAAGGGTAGTGATGTGTATATTCGTTGGGGAGCGTGGTCAGACAATCATCCATGGAAACTCTCAGTAGCGTCAACATATCTGTGGCGATCAGCGTTGTATCCGCAGAGCTTTCTCAATACTGAAAGCATCAGTTGCAGTTCTGCAGGAGACTTATGGATTCTGAAGTGGGTGATGGAAAACATTTCGGCAGAAGGCGAAATGGAGCTGACGCAAATTCTGGATATCCGTGAAGGAAGATGGCGCCTTGAACGTGATGAAGACCATGTCATCGCCCTGAACGATGTTTTCGGACGGCCACTGAAACGGAAGAGCACAGTTGGTGTTAAGTTCTTCATCCGCGGCAATCGAATGGTTGCATCTTTTCCATCAGTCAACGCTAGTGGGCGAAAGACACTCGTGGAGTTATTTGTCCTCACTAACTGATAATGCATCATGTTGGCAAAAGACATACCAAGGCAAACTCTGCCAAAATTATATACGTACTTTGAAACCTGTATGGAGAAGCTCATGGTGTGGGCAAAGAAATTCACCAGCCCAACTACGCCTACATGTATACATTGTACTAATGGCTAACTCTACCAATTCTGGACATTGAAACCAGGCCTGGGTTGTTAAGTTAGTGCTATTTTTACGTTATCTCTAACGTGGTGTTATAACTGAAACGGGCTTAACTGATGGAGATAAGGCCAAGATAACACTAATGCCACGTTAGTGATGATACTGTTTTTAACAACCCGCCCCAGAATATATCAATGGACATCCTGTCAGAGCAGGGTTTTTACCTCGCTCCACACTCTTAAAAAATTCTTGTCACCGCAACTTGTCTGCGAATATTGATGAGATGCTTTAGTCAGTCTGACGAATTACGTCATTCATGACACGATTTACTTGTCATGGCGAGTCGCACATCTCTGTGACGAGTTCAGTCTGTCCAGTTGACAAGGTCTCTAGTTATGGCGATAAGTTGCAGGTGGCAGGACATTAGCGAGTTTTCGCAAAGCCCCCGAAACGCCAACGTGAACGTCTATCCTTTTGTTCGGTGCTCTCTTCGTGGCATCGAACAATAGGTTTGGCGTTCGCGTTGGCATTTCGGGGGCTTTGCGAAAACTCTCTATTATTGCGCACGCGCTTCCCTCACATTTATCGCTCAATTTCTTGAACTCAGCCTGCCGCACACGGGAGCTATCTGCTGAGCAAAAAGTTATTCGATACCGTTTGCTCAGCAGATAGCTCACCGAAAAATACGCGCACACGGGAGCTTTCTGCCTCGCGAGGCAAAAAACTCACCGAAATTACGCGCACACGCGAGCTACCTGCTGAGCAAACGGTCTCGAATAACTTTTTGCTCAGCAGATAGCTCCCGTGTGCGGCAGGCTTTAAAGCATGCTGTCACCATGCTGTCACCATCGCACACGGGAGCTAACTGCTGAGCAAAAAGTCTCTCCGAGACCGTTTGCTCAGCAGATAGCTCGCTGTGTGCGCGTGTTTTTCGGTGAGTTTTCTGCCTCGCGAGGCGTTGAGGTGAATATTCAACATGTTTGATATTTCTCACCTCGAGAGGCGAAAAACTCACCGTGTGCGCGCAACTTGAGCTACGTGCTGAGGGCAAAAATTCTAAGTGGCCAATGAAAACGCTTCCTCCGTTCACATGATTTAAAGATGGCGGTCCCAACGGAATAGCAGACATGCATGAAACGGAATACTAGTACATGTACGTTGAATTGGAAGTAAATGTAGTTGAACGATAACTCGACGTCTTTTTATTGTCGATCAATTCAGATGAAGAAGTAACATTTATAACAGGGAGGTTCTGAATTTTGTAATCCAAGAATTTGCTTGCAATTTAACACATTCACAACTGGGTATTTTTCGCAGTTGCAGTAAAAATGACAAGAAGAATGCTTGGCACATCTGCCCTGGAGCGCTTGCCAATGGGATACATCGACCCTCTTCACCTGGCACGGGAAGCTTCAAGTCAAAGATGACACCATCACGTCACGTGCTTTCTTGACATAAGGCGTGACGTCATCAAATCGTAATCGTAAATGTAAGCTTGCAGAACCTCCCTATTTCCTGGATATAAACTTTTACTTCTTGAATTCATATCCAAGAATTATAAATTTTACTTCTTGAACCTAATTATTTCAGGGTCTTGAATAAATTCCGGTGTAGCTTGCCATACACTATAATCTGAATTGATCGACAATAAAAAGACGGGTTATCGTTCAACTACATTTACTTACAATTCAACGTACATGTACTAGTAGGTATGTATCAAAACTAAACTTATAAAGGTCGAGTTTTCGGCCATGAACATTTGGTACTACATTTATGACTGGCCATCCCCAGTCACGTGGGTTATGTGTACGTCCCGTTTTCGTTCGGTTTTGAATAGTAAGCCCACCCAATTTCATTGATAGATCCACCTGATTGCAATGACCGTCGGTGTGGATGAATGAGCTCTGTTGCGCAACAACTATTGAAACCGCTAAAAACTCCGCCCCTTGGCCAGGAGAGCAAGTGGCAGGTGTCGTTTTCTTGTTGACCAAGTAACTGGCGCGGGTTTGACGAAGTAAATGGAACAAGGTCAATGAGCCATGCGCTATTATTGTGCTTTGTCAACCAGTCTTTGTTCTGCTGCTGACAAAATGCAGCTTATGGCCTGTACACACGATCCAACATGTTGGTGCAACTTTTTCGTCAAACATGTTTGATCAAATTTGGCCCCGCCACACACCATCAATCTTATTCATCAAACATTCTTATAAAAATGGCTGCCAGGTAAAGTGTTTTTCACATTGAACTGGCCAAAGGTACTTGGCTGACCTCTTGTCACTAAACTGTAATGGCATGATCACAAATAATAATGTTACACAACCCTCGGCAGCCAGTGCCATGGCTGACCAGCTTTGGCTGACAGCATGAAAGAGCTATAATCTGTTTTCAAGTCAGTGTTGTGCAACACCACTACCTCTCGGTAAATGTGATCTGGTCACATTCCTGAGTTCAACTAAGTACCTTTGGCCAGTTCAATGTGAAAAACACTTTATACAGAGTGATGTCATAAAATTCAATCCCCACTGACATTAATAGAAGGGCTACTAAAAACTAGCAGTGAATGTACTGGGCATGATAGGGTCAATCACGCAACAAAAATCCTGCTCCGCTACACACGATTAAATTTCCAAGTTTGGTCAAACAAAAATAGGACGAAACCTATTCTGCAAAATGATGTTGGATGGAATTCTTTACATCCAATTTTCCCGTCACACAAGATCAAATATGTCAGCGACTCCCACTTTTGATGGAAGACCCCGATTCCACCACTGGATCACCTCTGCCTCTTCCGCGATTCGAAGAAAAAATAGAGAGTTTTCGCAAATCCCCCGAAACGTCTATCCCGCTATTGTTCGCTGTTCTCTTCGCGGCATTGAACAATGGGATTGGCGTTCGCGTTGGCGTTTCGAGGGCTTTGCAAAAACTCCCTATTGACGACGACGCCTAAATGGCCGTCACAACGGAAAAGTCGTTTTTTTACAAGTCGCTTCCCATGAAATGTGACCCGTCACATCAAATCACAAGATATGAACCAGGATGAACCAAAATAACTCGAGGAGCTGAGATAAAGCTTAAGGCAGAAACGTTGTCACTGAGATTTTACAAAACGCAGGTCAACAATACGCCAAGGGCTACGGAAATTGACAAAACGTTGGTCTCAACCTGCCAACTTCAGAGCGACTTAGTACTCGTTTTTTGGTGACGGGTCAGAAATGGACTTCTGGTGGATGAGTGGGGAGACAGTGCAAGTCCTTCCATCTAATCCACGGAGGCCCCAAGCAGCAGATTTTAATAGGCGCAATGTTTTAAACCATTACATGATCTTACATCACGCGGTCATCACGAGGTTGGTTTTGACCCCTTGCCATGTCATACGGCTACATGCTGGAGGACATTCCTGGTATTTTATCGGCCATATCGGGCGACAGATAAACGTCAGTTACAAGGACTCTATTCAAGCAAACCGTAACGAGACCCGCCAGTCTACGCCCTGCACTATTCATTCACAACAGGCGATTGTGCTTTATCTTCCTATAAACCAATCACAAGGTGGACCTACCGGACGAAAACATATAATTATGGTTAGGTTCACCGTCCGTCGGTGCTGTGGTCGATAAGGCGCGGGCGACCAATCACATTCAGTGTTACATGTTCAACTTAATCATAGGTTCATTTTTCGTTTTCGTACGTTCAGTTTTGATACATACCTAGTATTCCGTTTCATGCATGTCTGCTATTCCGTTGGGACCGCCATCTTTAAATCATGTGAACGGAGGAAGCGTTTTCATTGGCCACCTAGAATTTTTGCCCTCAGCACGTAGCTCAAGTTGCGCGCACACGGTGAGTTTTTCGCCTCTCGAGGCGAGAAATATCAAACATGTTGAATATTCACCTCAACGCCTCGCGAGGCAGAAAACTCACCGAAAAACACGCGCACACAGCGAGCTATCTGCTGAGCAAACGGTCTCGAGAGACTTTTTGCTCAGCAGTTAGCTCCCGTGTGCGGCAGGCTTAAGCCTGCCGCACACGGGAGCTATCTGCTGAGCAAAAGGTTATTCGAGACCGTTTGCTCAGCAGATAGCTCACCGAAAAATACGCGCACACGGGAGGGAGCTTTCTGCCTCGCGAGGCAAAAAACTCACCGAAATTACGCGCACACGCGAGCTACCTGCTGAGCAAACGGCCTCGAATAACCTTTTGCTCAGCAGATAGCTCCCGTGTGCGGCAGGCTTTAAAGCATGCTGTCACCATCGTTGCCTCATTGGCCACGAGGGTTTAGGGGTTATGTCTAGTAGTTTATATATTTCATAGGTCGTAGGTTCGAATCCCGCCGTAGGCCCTGAAATTTGGGAGGGTTTTTCTTTCATTTGTACCTGTTGTTAGTACTTGTAACTACCGCATAACGGTCTCTTGGCGCATAATTTTTAATTTTTGTGTAGCCTGAATGACGAGATGTATTTGTTTCAATGATAAGATGTCTCTTTTCCGAGGATGACAAGTTAAAAACATGTCAATTGACAATATAGACCCTGTCAATTTAAGCATATGGCTGAGAACGAGTTCCAGTTCCAGTTTGTCAGTACGACAAGAAATTTTTTAGAGTGGTGGCATTTCATCCACTCACACTTGGGGTGCGAGTGAGTGTATTAACATGAGGTAGACCGAAAGCCCTGCTATGGGACGATGAATGATGAAGAGGTGGAAGTTCCTGTGTTCTCAGAAATGAGTCAGTCTCCCGTTTGGAGTTGGGGAGGGAGTAAGACTGATTTCTGGATTTCTCTATCGCCGCCGCTTCGCAGGTGTTGCCTCTAATGATGCATGGGTAAATTTTGTCGCTGCTATGCGGGGGGGGGGGGTGCAAGGATTTCAGATACCGTACTAAGCACAATAAATTTCGCCTAGGGGGTCATTCGCGTAAATGCATGTACATGTACATGTAATACCGAACATAGAATTATGCACATCTGACTCTGAGACACCGTAGTCAAGGAACTAAGCTGCAGTTATAACTGGTTATATTTTCTGTAGGCCTATTGAGTGAAGTAAAAAGAAGTAGGCTAGATACCATATGGGGTGTTCAAGCTTGGCTTCCGCGCTTCAATTTATACCACTGAAAATTCGCTTTCAAGTCTTCTTGCGTAGCAACGAAGGAGTTCACTGTAAATGCAATTGTACTTGTAATTTGAGATTTAGATTCATTCTTGCAACTATCGCGAACTGTTTTTTTTCCTGAAATAAAGAGCTTCTGTTGTGAAAACGTGTGCTCTATTCTTGGATAAAAATGAGGTTGGTTGATTTGGAAAGCTTTTCTCCGGGTCGTCGTGCGAGTTCTACAGTACATCTCTTGCTCCCCAGCAATATTATGTCGACGCCGTTTCCTGCAGGAAACTGCTCTCTCAGCGCCACATTCAAAATTTCGCTTATCTCGAAATGAGAAATGGAGGCTAAGGGCCGTATGCTTGGGTCGGACTTCAGCCAGACTTTCATTAAAGTCTTTCTCGATGCTTCAAGCGTAGAGAAAGTCCTGTACAGCTGTACTTTAGGATAAGTCCGACCCAAGTATGCGGCCATTGGAGAACAATAGTGTTTCCGTATGTAGTAAGATGTCAACAAATGTCAACATGGTCAATGGGGTAAGATGATAAGTCGAGGCGCATGACAACCAGCCCGCATAATGTTTATAAACAAAAATACATGTACAGTCATTGACAAAAATTTATCTCCACCTGACATCTTGAATATTTCAAATACTACTGGACCAATTTTAACACGGTTTGTTGTACATGAAAGTTTATCTTGTTGGTCATATTTCTGCATCAATATTTTGGATATTCGGAAACATTGTTATTACGTAATTTTTTTGTGATTTTTGTTGCAGTTCTGATAGAGTGGAACTTTCTAAGGATTTGGGGCTTTGTTTCATCAAAATATGTTGAGTGGTTGCTGAGATATCTGAGATTATCAAAATTTTGATAATTTGAGATTTTCGTGCTTTTCAGGTAATTTTGATGCCATTGGATAAAGCTAACCTCAGAACACGGGTTTACAAAATTTTGGAACTTTTTTGCGTTATTTGGGCAGTAATATTGCATTTGGTCAAAATATCAAAAATATCAAACATGCTTAACTGCTTACCGGTTTACGCTAAAAGTTCCAAAACTTCATACTTCTACGTTTTGAAGTGAGCTCTCTCTACTGATATCAAAATTTTGTGAAAAATTGAAAATTTTCAAATTATCGAAATTTTGATAATCTCAGATATCTCAGCAACCACTCAACATATTTTGATGAAACAAAGCCCCAAATCCTTAGAAAGTTCCACTCTATCAGAACTGCAACAAAAATCACAAAAAA
>NMRB01000331.1:285596-331949 GCA_002633025.1 Notospermus geniculatus | reverse complement strand
CACCTGCTGAACACTTTTTTTGAAAGAAAAAAGTATGACCCAGGCGGGAATCGAACCCGCGCCGTGTTATCTCTGTTCCACCACCTTCCCCATTCGGCCACCGAACTTGTTGGGAGACTGCCCATCCTTTCTCTTATTCGTAGTATTATTATGTAAGTGGAAGGCCTACGTCTATAACAAACAGAAATAATGTCTCTGTCAACTGTCTCGTGTTGGCCGAGTGGAGAGAGTGGTGGATTACAAATCAGGAGGTTGACGGTTCGAATCGTGTCTAAATGACTACAATTTTTTTTCTTTGAGTAGTGTGAGAGGCATCCGGAGATGTTGACAGCTCTGTTGCCTGAAGGCAAATAAGGTGGCGCCCTCCTGGCGTCGTGGGGTCTATCATGTTCTGAGCCGTCGTTTGAGGTGTTTGCAGGGCGTTTGCAATTCTCTTGCTCGTCGCATGGGGGCTTTTCGTTCGTTCACGTCAGCTTTAAGTAGCCCTTCGACAGTTGCGCTGCATGCACTGACTCTGCCGTCATTTCTGTATTGGCACACATTATTGGAGGCGCAAAAACGAGGTCACTTCGCCATCTGTACCTAGGTCACTTAATGGCTGCGCCATCTGTAGCCGTACTGAGAACTAACGAAAACACGGGGATTTCGAAAAGCACGGCGACCTTCCGTGTTTTAAATACCCGTGTTTTTCAGACAAGGGTTTCTTGAAGCTCGGCAATTCATAGGTGTGACCGCAAAAAAACCGCGGATTTAAGGGCAAGCTGACGTTGTGAATTTTTGGAACGTGTCAGACGTTGTAAATAAAACATGTCAAAATACCATAAAAGTACAATCATATGACGAAAATGAAGGCACTAATAACCTAATAGGCTGAAACAAAAGATGAGTAGTCGGTACACTTTCCCAAGAAATGTTACATTTTGAAGATCAAACAACATGTGCATCATAAAGTTCGAGGTTTTTTCTACTTAGTCCACCCCTTCTGATGGCAATAAGTTCAACAGATATAGAGTACTCCACACGTGAATTCCATGAATGCTGCCAGATTGTCCGAGACAGGGCAGCCATGACGCTTGAGGATTTTACTTCCTGGAATTACTTTAATGTCCTGAGCGTGTATGGTGTACATGAAGTGTAGGTCAAAACACCCTCGCCACCCGCGTTTCTATGGTTTTGTGACATTGCTGCCACACCCTGAATGTGCCATTTACACGCTTCTTCTCCAAGAAAACTGTAGGCCTACCTGTTTTTCATGTTTGGTGAATTTCTTTGTTAATTAAGGATTATGTAATGTAATTAAGCTGTAATTCTTGGGACTTTGCTCATTTTCTGTTTCTATAAAGCACATTGGACCATAAAAACAGTCAGCTGGGGGTGTCTTTGTAGCTTTTCTCAGAGGGGCCTGGACCCAAGCAATATGAAAATGAACAACAGCTTCCCCTTAATGTAGTGTAACCAAGGCTTTGCGTGTTCTCTCATTCAGCTATTTATTTATCCATCCATGCCATTCCTATTGCCAGGCAGGTTCATTTAAATGTATGTCGTTGCCTTGACACCCGCCGTACCAACCTAGCAGCATATGCGCGTAATCGATTCGGAAAATAACGGCAGATCGATCATTTTCCTGCAGCCAGACAGAATACCAGGACGTCGGATCGGATTAAAGCAAAAGGTAAGCAGAAACCTTCGTTGATCAACGAATTCTAAAATCAAGGTTTGGGGCGTTAACTTGGGGAGCGCAGTGGCACAATGGTTATAGGCCTGCTAGGCCTAGCTAGGCCTAGCAGGCAAAATGCATAGCACTGCGGCTGAGGAGTCCTAGGCCAGGTCAGGCTAACTCAGTATGCCTGCTGCTGCTGTCAGCATGGCAGTGATCTGCCTGCTGATCTGTGCAGTGTGCTGTGACAAATTGAACATATTAAACAACGGCAACGCGCAGCATAAAGGCCTCGCATTAGAATGAACGTGATAGCCTAGCTAGGCCTTGCTAGTCATCATGATGCATGCACATACATCACATGGTCATTTTTGAAGTTGGGAATGAGAAAAGCGTCTGGAGCACGATGTTCTGTTGACATTCTGGCTGTTGACATATTCGCCTTGGCAACGATTAATATTCATGGCCAACACAGAGGAAATGATTAAATATTCATGAACAACAGAGAGGAGATGATTAATATTCATGAATGACCATGATGCATGGTCCGCTCATTGACTAAAGGAAATTACTGTGGAGCCGATCATCATCCCGATTTTAATTGCCGTTAACCTGTACATATTAACGATTTCTGCAATATGTCAATACAGATACATGTATGTGAAAATGAGTCTTTGTTTTAATTTATTTTGGTTACATCATGTGCACCATTTGTTCTTAGACGAAGTTTTTCGGTCAGTTTGTGTAGCAAGTGGTTTCTGCAAAAATGCCGTGAGTTTCCCACCTTGTCAATATATAGGAATATGATAGTGCGCCTGGTCCAGACTGATTGATAGTTTCTGATATCGAACCTCGGAATACATCGGGCGTTTCCGTCAAAGCTGTGTGGATTCTTGGATGACTTATAATAACTGAGCTTGCGAGGCATTTTTAATTACATGCTGTTTCATTGAGCAGCAAATCCTGGGCAGCCTGTGCTCCTACCAACATACATAAGGAACTACTGCTGATTGTGTTTACATACTGTACCCAGGCCCAGGCCCTTTGTGCAGCCAGGAAGGCGATCGATATCACGGTTTTGTCTGGGGCTCTGGTTTCCAACTACATCTCGTAAATGACGCCCTATTATCGTCTGAGCCCGGTAGTCGAGTGGTTAGCGCGCTTGACTAGGAAAAATTTAATGGATTTCACGTCCATACCACGAACGGCTAGTCCGCTAGATCGAAAATAGAATCTGGTGCCGAAAATTGCACTGTCACTCCACGCGCAGGTGTGGGAATTGGAATTTTCGGTACCAGATTCTTTTTTTTTGCCCCAGCACAGTACGAAATCGATATTTGTACAATAAACTGAGGAAATCCCCGTCTTCATGCAGGTGAAATTTCAGGAAATTCCATTCGGTGGTTAATGAAATACGTGTTTAATTTCGGTGTGACACATTTTGCCACACCCGATATTTATTTCAGTCGAGCATAACATTTTTGGACTAATAATTTTGATTCTTTCGTCATGTCAAAACTGTTCGATATTTAGGGTGTTGAATTTTTTGCAAAAAATTGGTAATATCCACATATTTGCATGTCTAAAATATCAAGAGTGCGTGCATTGTGTTAAATTTATTGGAAAATCCTTGGGGGGGGGGGTCATTTTTTGGGGCCACCCGATATAATGATGAGCCGACTTGTCGCTTGCACGCCTCATTCTATCTTTTCAGACAACGTGATGGCTACTGCTGACATTCAACAAAGTTTGGATGAAGTGAAAGAAACAGTGACATGCTCTATATGCATGGAATTGTTCGACCACCCCAAGGTGATTGGGCCCTGCCAACATTCATATTGTCGCGAGTGCCTGCGGAATTACATCGAAACCCGCTCGAACGAAGGCTACGCAGACACCAACGTACCGTGTCCGCATTGTCGGAGGTCCTGTCGATTGCCAAGAAATGGGGTGGATGGTTTTACGGACAATATTCCTCTGAGGGACATTGTGGAAACCGTGAAAAATTTGCCTTCAAATTTGTTCTCCAGAGGCCAAGCAAAACCCGGTTGCTGTAATATCTGCAAGCTCCTGAAGCTCGATGACGTGTCAGCAGTCCAATACTGTGAGACCTGTTCCTTGTATCTTTGTTCAGCATGTCACGACCAGCACACTCTCTCACCTTTGAAAGCCGCACATATGGTTAAGCCACTGGCGGGAGTTTGTAAACGTCACAAAACGCCTTTGACCCATTACTGCCTGAACTGTATGAAGGCCATCTGCTTGTCATGTGCTGGACACTGTGTTAATGGTTTGCATGGGGTGAGTAACTTTGAGGAAACTTTAAAATCGTTGAGCGACTCCCTTCAGCAAAGTGTCGACCAATACAAAGAAGATGAGATAAAGCAATGTTTGGATGCTAAGATAAAGCGGTTGGAGACACTGATTGACATAGCCGAGAAGGCACGCAGCACAACAAAGGATGAAGTTCGAGATGCCGTCGACACTCAAGTTAAGGTTGTCTCGCAGGAGATAGAGAAAATAGAACGAAAAAGGTTGGAATGCTATGCAAGCATGGACGCAATTAAAAGTGAGATGTTCCCATATCAAGAAAGGCTGCGAGAGCTTACCTCCGTTTTAGCCGACTGGCAAAATGAAAACTTGAATATTGGCAAGCAAAGGAGTGAAGAGGTGAAGAAAAGGACAAGGCTAAAGCAAAATGGGAAGGCGGCCATCGAGAGGGTGGATCGTTCGTATGACTCACATGTAGCTGCAGCTTCGGACGAGCGCCAGGAGGTCATGGATTCGTTGGAGAAGGCCAACGATGCTCTAGATCTAGCTCGACAGGCTTTGGACGGAGAGGAGACTGATGGTGGTGTAGTCGAGAGGATCGAGAGGATTGTGGACGTAACGAATAATCTGACAAAAATTTCGGAAGCCGGACAGTCTACTGCCACGAGATATCAGCATCGTTTGGAGGAATTACCAGTGTTCGTCCCTGATTCGACGTTATCATCATCTGATCAAGCCGACGGTATTACTTCTAGATCGAATGATGCAGCTGTTTTTGCTGTCAGCAACATAGGGACTATTCGACCTGGACCCGAGTTCGTTCATTCTTTTCGTTGTTATAAAAGGACGGGTCCATGCTGTCGCGCCACAAAAACGGCGGATTTTGAAGTGCCCGATGGGCATGAGGTGAAACGACTGTTTCTGCTGTCTGGCAACCGCGTCTTGGCTGTTTGTAACAGTCAAATCAATATATCTATCTTTAGACGGATTCGAGAATTTTTTGGGATTCCTCTTGTGTGTAAGAGGAGCATCATCTTCTTTTTTTGGGTTCTGGTGATAGCATCTTTGCTGCGAATTTTTTTTTCGGTCCCAATGGGCAGGGAAGAATGGTACATGTATGATACAGATCAAATGCATGATGACTATTATTACTATCATGACTATCTCGATCATGAAAGGGAACGTGTACAATTTGCAATCAAAGTCTGCGGCGTGTTATGCATGCTGTGTATAATGCTTGGGCAGTGGCAGGATGTTTGGATATGGGGCACATGGTTCTTCTCTCGCCTGTTTCGACAAAAAGCACCGTCTTCTTCCTTGGTTATCCACCAATGGCTGCCGCCATACACCAGTGTCTGCATGACTATAGAACATGACCTGGAGTCGGCTGTAGATGCAACTGTGAACGAGTCCGAGCACATCATAGTTCTGCTGTGGCCAGCCCCGCGGACTGTAATTCGGATCCTTGGCTTGGATGGCGTTAAGTTAAGGGATATTGAAATCTACGACAAGTTTTTGGGCCTGAAAACCTGTTTCAATCCGATACCTCATCCCCGAGGTATAGGTGTATACAGTGCAACGCGCTTCCTTGTTTGGGGCGGAGATAAATCAACTAGTACGTACCAACTACAGGTCAACGATGATGGGGAAGTAAAAGACAGAAAATCGTTCCCTCCTGAGTATAGCGTTGTACATGACGTAGGCATCAAGGGCAGTGAGGTGTATATTGTTTGGGAATCGCTTTTTCATAAATGGAATCTTTCAGTAGCGTCAACAGATCTGTCACTGTCAGCAGTGTATCCGTCGTACCTGCTCCATACTGACAGAGTCAGTTCCAGTTCCGAAGATTTATGGATGCTGAGGTGGGGCGAGCGGGGAGACCTTTCGACGGAAAGCGAGATGGAGCTGTCGAAAATTCGGGATATCCGTGAAGACGGAAGACGGCGCCTTAAACGTGATGACCATGTCATCGCCCTGAGTGACGTTGTCGGACGGCCACTGAAACGGAAGTGCACAGCTGATGTTAAATTCTTCGTCCGCGGCAATCGAATGGTTGCATCCTTTCCAGCAGTCAACTCTGGTGAGCGGAAGACACTCGTGGAGTTATTTGTCCTCACTAACTGATAATGCACATCATGTTGGCAAAGGCATACCACGGCAAACTCTACCAAATTCATGTACATGGGTGTGTTTCAAAAAGTGTTCCGTCCGACACCAGAAAATTTTCACCGTTCTTTTGTCTACTGGTGAAAGGCTGTTTCTTGAAACTCTACAATATTCATGTCAGATTTAGGTATCATGGAGCTCTAAATTATGGCACTGGAAACTAATTGATCTATTAACCCTTTAAGTCTGACAGCAGAAAGTTGTTTTGGTGTCGGACGGAACGATAGATTTTGCTGGTAAGCTCAATATTTTTTGATACCCTCCTTCAAATGAGTATACACTGTCCATCCCAGATGGAGAAACTAATAGTTAAAGGTCTATATTATCAAATACTACATTTGATTTTTGGAAAATCAGTGGCACAAATCTTTGTGATCATTTCAAAGTTAAATTTTGCCCCATTTTTGGGTGACATTTTGAAACACACCCACATATGTACATCGAAACCTTCATTATTGCGGCCCTGTATCATACAAACAGCGTTAGTTGCTGCTTCAAACATACCAAAGGAGACTTTTGGATTTTAACGTGGAAGACCGAAGACAATGGGACAGAATGTAAAACAGATCTATCGCAAGTTCTAACAACTGTCGCTGAAGACGTAGTACGGCGTTTTAAACGTGGTGAAAACTATGGAATCGCCCTGAGTGATGTTTTCGGACGGTCACTGAAACGGAAGTGCACAGCTGGTGTTAAATTCTGCGCCCGTGGCAATCAAATGGTTGCATGCTTTCCAACAGTCAATGATAGTGGACGAAAGACACTCGTGGAGTTATTTGTCCTAACTGACTGATAATGCATCATACAGTTTGCAAAAGGCACACCAAGGCAAACTCTACCAAACTACATACACTGAAATCTGTATAGAGAAGGGCGTGGTGGAGGCAAAGGGATTCACCAGCCCAACTACGTCTACATGTACAGTCATGGACATTAGTTTATCTACACCTGATACGTTGAATATTTCAAAAACTACTGGGCCGATTTTAACACAGTTTGTTCCATATGAAAGTACATCTTGTTGGTCATATTTCTGCATCAAAATTTTGGAAATTTGGAAATATCGTAATTATGTAATAGCTCATCAGAAAAAAAACACTAAAATCAAACTTTTTATTATGTAATATTTTTGAGATTTTTGTTGCAGATGTGATAGAGTGGAACTTTTTAAGGATTTTGGGGTTTGTTTCATCAAAATATGTTGAGTGGTTGGTGAGATATTTGAGATTATCAAAATTTTGATAATTTGAGATTTTCGTGCTTTGTAGGCAATTTTGATGCCATTCGATAAAGCTGACCTCAGAATATGGTTTACAAAATTTTGGAACTTTTTGCCTTAGCTGGGCAGAGATATTGCGTATTTTTCAAAATATCAAAATATTGATATTTTGAAAAACATACTTAACTTCTAACCAGTTTCGGCTAAACGTTCCAAAACTTAATACTTCTTCATTTTTATGTGAACTCTATCTTCTGATATCAAAATTTTGTGAAAATCGAAAAATCTCAAATTATCGAAATTTTGATAATCTCAAATATCTCAGCAACCACTCAACAGATTTTGATGAAACAAAGTTCATGATCCTTAGAAGGTTCCACTCTATCAAAACGGCAACAAAAGTCACAAAACAATTACGTAATAAAAATGTTGATTTTTAGGATTTTTTCTGATGAGCTATTACGTAATTACGATATTTCCAAATTTCCAAAATTTTGATGCACGAATATGACCAACAAGATGTACTTTCATATGGAACAAACCGTGTTAAAATCGGTCCAGTAGTATTTGAAATATTCAAGGTATCAGGTGTAGATAAACTAATGTCCATGACTGTACAAAAGGCGAACTCTACCATTTATGTATATTGAAACCAGGCTTGGGTTTTCAAAACACAGTTAGTGCTATTTTCACGTTATCTCGAACGTGGTGTTATAACTGTAACGGGCTTGGAGATAACGCCAAGATAGCACTGATGTTACGTTAGTTAGAAACAGTTTTGAAGAACCGACCCTTGGGTATATCAATGGGCATCCTCTCAGAGCAGGGTTTTTACCTCGCTCCGTTTCATCCGTTCATACTTTGTGTGCGAGTGTATGAAGATGAGGGTGACCAAAGCCTTGCTATGGGAGGATGAATGAATGAAGAGGTGGAAGCTCTTGTGTTCTCAGAAATGAATCAGTCTCCCATTTGGAGATCGGGGAGTAGGGAGTAGGACTGATTTCTGGATTTTTCTATCGCCGCCGATTCACAGGTGTTGCCTCTAATGATGCATGGATAAATTTTGTCGCTGCCTCGACTGCTGGCTGTGGGGTGGGGCAAGGATTTCAGATAACGTACTAAACACAATAAATTTTGCCTCGGGGGGTCATTCGGGTAAATAATTTCGAACATCGAATTATGCACATCTGACTCTGAGACATCGTAGTCAAGGAAGCTGCAGTTAACTGGTTATGTTTTTGTAGGCCTATTGGGGCAAGTAAAAAGAAGTAGAGGCCATATATGGGGTGTTCAAGCTTGGCTTCCGCACTTCAATTTATACCATTGAAAATTCACTTTCAAGACTTCTTGTGTAGCAACGAAGGAGTTAATAATCCTCTCTGGACGCTCTGCATACGAAATTGCGCTTAGTAATTTGAAATTTAGATTCATTCTTGCAACTATCGCGACTTGTTTTTTTCTGAAATAAAGAGTTTCTGTTGTGGAAATGTGTGCTCTATTCTTGGATAAATTTGATGACGTTGGCCGATTAATAACTGTCTGGAAAGTTTTCATCCGGGTCCTTGTCCGTGTCCTGCAGTATATATATGGTCTCTCGCTCACTGGCAATATTTCGTCGACACTGTTTCCCGCAGGAAACTGCTCTCTGAGCGCCAATTTCAAATCTTCGCTTACGGGAAATAGCAGACGGAGGCACGGGCCTAAGGGCCGTAAGCTTGGGTCTGACTTCAGCTAGACTTTCATTACAGTCTGACTTTTCTCAATGTTTCAAGCAAAGAGAAAGTCCAACTTCAGCTATACTTTAGGTCAAAGTCCGATCCAAGCTTAAGCTACGTTTAGCTGACACGCGGAATGCGGATTGCGTAACGCGGAAGCGGAAAATGCAATGCATTCGCATACAACATATCGCTTCCACCGGGGATTCCGCGTCCCTATACCGCATTCCGGATGTCTGGTAAACGCAGCTTTAAGTTGCGTTTAGCTGACACGCGGTAAGCGGAATGCGGATCGCGGAAACGGAACGCGGAATAGACATTTGTTCACTCCAAGCCATTTCCCTTCATCCATTTATCTGCACGCGGTAAGCGGTTTGCGGAACGCGGATAGGCGGAACGCGGAAAGACCGATCACTTGGTGTACCGATTTTTCCGCGCGGAATAAAAATCCGCGCGCTATGGAGCACCGTGATTGGACAGGGACGGACCAAACCTGCGCAATGCTTACAAAAACAGAAGTGATACCGCGTGCAGATAAATGGAACACGCGGAATGTTTACCGCGTTCCGTATACCGCATTCCGTTTCCGCGATCCGCATTCCGCATACCGCGTGTCAGCTAAACGCAGCTTTAGGCTCTAAGAGAATAGCGTTTCCGTATGAAGTAAAATGAAGTCAACAAATGTCAATGGGGTAAGATGATATGTCGAGGCGCATGACGACCAGCCCACGTCATAAATGTTTACGAACAAAAATACGTATACTTTTAAAAAACAAATACCGTATGTACGATGTCATTGTAATGTCTGTGTGTACTCTACCCAAGTCTTTCACGGCAACGAGAAAAATTTGTTCACATTTGCCTGGCTCTGAGATTTAGGGGCCCATCGCACTATATATATCTGTACTTGTAGGCCTACTGACCTATCACCGATATTCACCCGCCGCCGAAAGTTTTCCGGCTTTGTGTGTTCTCTCGTTCACCTACTTATTTACCCAACCATGTCATCCATTCCTATTGACACGAAGATTTGTTTCTGTCGTTGCCTTGCCACCCGCCGTACCGGCCGAGAAGTTTGGGTGTAAACGATTCGGAAAATAACGGCAGACCCATCATTTCCCTGCAGCCAGACTAACACCAGGACGACCGGATTCAAAGGGTAAGCAGAAACTTTGCTGATCAACGAATTCTAAAATCGAGGTTTGGGTCGTTAACTTGTCACCATCAGAACGAATCATTGATATTGCTATTTTGTGTCTCAATATCACATGAAAGGCCTATTCTGAAGAGTCGTCGGTCTGCCCGTTTTTTCATACTTTGACGAAGGTCTACAGTGCGCATTAGGCCTATTGCACTCCTACCCATACCGTTGTCCCATCTATTACCTACATGTACAAATAACACTCGATATAGTACGTATACCATCAGGCAGCATTTTTGTGGGGGCGGGGGGGGGGCAAAAACTGCATGAAAAGCGCGTGTATTGGTAGCGTCTGGGGGACACCGGTGTTGTCCTGTCCTTCAGATAGCTATACATTCTACATTGACCTAGAAATGGCAGGGGCCTCTGGCAGCGTCGACCCAGCAAAAAACAGCAGCAGGCTGCAGAAACGTCCTTGATGGCGTATTACCTGAGTGTCATTTTAGCCTCACGATATATCGGCGACGGTGGCGGTGGCGGTGGCGGCGAACGACGACAGACGACGACGATGATAAATATTTTTTTTATGATGAGCCGAATAGTCGTTTGAACGCCTCATTCTATCTTTACAGACAACGTGATGATGGCTACTGCTGGCGTTCAACGAGTTGTGGATGAAGTGAAAGAAACAGTGACATGCTCTATATGCATGGAATTGTTCAACCAGCCCAAGGTGATTGGACCCTGCAAACATTCATTTTGTCGCGAGTGCCTCCGACAATACATCGAAACCCGCTCGAACGAAGGCTACGCAGAGATCGTCGTCCCGTGTCCACATTGTCGGAGGTCCTGTCAGTTGCCAAGAAATGGGGTGGATGGGTTGATGGACAATATTGCTCTGAGGGACACTGTGGAAACCATGGAAAATTTTAAGCCATTGGTGGAGGTTTGTAAACGTCATAAAGCGCCTAGGACCCGTTACTGTCTGAACTGTAGGAAGGCCATCTGCTTCACATGTGCAGGACACTGTGCTGATGGTGGCCATGAAGCGGGTACCTATGCAGAAACTTTAAAATTACTGAGACACTCCCTTCAACAAAGTGTCGACCAATACAGGGAGGAGGAGATAAAGCAATGTTTGGATGCTAAGATAAAGGAGTTGGGGACATTGATTGATGAAGTCGAGAAGGCACGTAGCACGACCAAGGACGAAATTTGTGATGCCGTCGCTACTCAAGTTGAAGTAGTTTCTGAGGAGATAGAGAAAATAGAGCGAGAAAGGTTGGAATGTTATGAAAACATGGACGCAATTAAAAATGAGATGTTCCGACTACAAGAAAGAGTGCGAGGGCTTACCTCCGTTTTAGCCGACTTGCAAAGTGAAGACTTGAATATTGGCAAGAAAAGGTGTGAAGCAGTTCAGAGAAGGACGAGGCTTGAGCAAGATGGCAAGAAGGCCATTGAGAGGGTAGATCGTTCTTATGACTTCCAGGTAACCACTGCTTTGGACGAGCTGCAGGATGAGCTAGTTTCTGAGGAGATACAGAAAATAGAGCGAGAAAGGTTGGAATGCTATGAAAACATGGACGCAATTAAAAATGAGGTGTTCCCATTACAAGAAAGACTGCGAGGGCTGACATCCGTTCTAGCCGACTTGCAAAGTGAAGACCTGAATATTGGCAAGAAAAGGCGTGAAGCGGTTAAGAGAAGGACGAAGCTTGAGCAAGATGGGAAGAAGGCCATCGAGAGGGTAGATCGCTCTTATGACTTCCAGGTAACCACTGCTTTGGACGAGCTGCAGGAGGTCATGGATTCCTTGGAGAAGGCCAACGATGCTCTAGATCTAGCTCGAGAGGCTTTGTATGGAGAGAAGGATTGTGATGTAGTCAAGAGGATTGAGAGGCTTTTGGACGTAAAGACTAATCTGATAAAAATTACAGAAGCAGCAGACTCTACTGCCGCAAAGTTTGAGCATTGTCCTACGTTCGTTGAGCCTGATTCGACGTTAGCATCATCTGATCATATCGACGACATTACTTCTAGATCGAATGATGCAGCTGTTTCTGCTGTCAGCAACATATGGACTATTCGACCTGGACCCAGGTTCGTTCATTCCCCATGCTGTCGTGCCACGAAGACGGTGGAATTCGAAGTGCCCGATGGACAGGAGGTGAAGCGACTGTTTCTGTTGTCTGGTGACCGTGTCTTGGCTGTTTGTAACAGTGAAATCAAGATATCTGTGTTGAGGAGGATTCGTGAATTTTTTTGGATTCCGCCAATGTGTAGGAGGAACATCATCTTCTTTTTTTGCGTCCTGGTGATGGTAACTCTGCTGCTAACTCTGCTGCTATTTCTGGTTGCAATAGGCATCATATTGCATGGCAGGTGGCACCGAATCGATCATACGGACATGGAAACTATTTTTCCTCCAGTAAGCATAGCTTGCGGTCTGTGCATGCTGTGTATAATGCTTGGGCAGTGGCAGGATGTTTGGATATGGGGCACATGGTTCTCCTCTGGCCAGTTTCGACCAGAATTTTCGTCTTCCTTGGTACTCCACCAATGGCTGCCGCCATATACCAGTGTCTGTAGAACTATAAGATATGACCTGGAGGCGGCCGTAGATGCAACGGTGAACGAGTCTGAGCACATCATACTTCTACTGTGGCCAGTCCCGCGGACCGTAATTCGGATCATTGACTTGGATGGTGTTAAGTTAAGAGATATTGAAATCTACGACAAGTGTTGTGGCCTGAAAACCTGCTTCAATCCGATACCTCATCCCCGATGTATAGGTGTATACAGTGCAACACGCTTCCTTGTTTGGGGCGGAGATAAACCTTTTAGTTGGTACCAGTACCAGCTCCAGGTCAGCGATGATGGGGAAGTAAAAGAGAGAATAGCGTTCCCTTCTGAATATAGGGCAGTATATGATGTAGGCATCAAGGGGAGTGATGTGTATATTCTTTGGACATTGTTGTGGCGGCATCGTGAACCGAGGCTTTCAGTAGCGTCAACAGATCTGTCACCATCAGCGTTGTATTGGTTGGACCTTCTCAATACCGATAGTATCAGTTGCAGTTCTGAAGGAGACTTATGGATGTTAAAGTGGGAGGCGGAAGACATTTCGGCAGAAGGCGAAATGGAGCTGAAGCAAATTCTGGATATCCGTGAAGACGGAAGACGGCGCCTTAAATGTGATCATGACCATGTCATCAACAACGTTTTCGGACGGCCACTGAAACGGAAGTGCGCAGCTGGAGTTAAATTCTTCGTCCGCGGCAATCGAATGGTTGCATCCTTTCCAACAGTCAACGCTAGTGGGCCAAAGACACTCCTGGAGTTATTTGTCCTCACTGACTGATAATGCATCATGTTGGCAAACGACATACCAAGGCAAACTCTGCCAAAATTATATGTGTACTTTGAAACCTGTATAGAGAAGTACATGGTGTGGGCAAAGAAATTCACCAGTCCAACTACGCCTACATGTATACATTGTACTAATGGCTAACTCTACCAATTCTGGACATTCAAACCAGGCCTGGGTTGTTCAAGATAATAGTTCTATTTTGACGTTATCTATAACGTGGTGTTACAACTGAAACGGGCTTAACTGATGGAGATAAGGCCAAGATAACACTAATGTCACCACACTTGACACTAGCGGCGAAATATCGTGCCTCATTTCACCACTAGCGTAGGTGGAAGGCCGCCATTTTGGATCTTGCCGGCGCGCATGTAGAAATAGTTCGGTCGGCCTAATCGCACAATTCTTTCTAATTAGTATTCAGTTCATTTCTAATACCACTTGTTATCAACACGAAGTCCTTTTAGTGTGAAAATATTCGCCTTGAACCCAACCGCACCACCTTTTAACATCATCTATCATCTAGCGTAGATGCCACTGGGTTGGCGGTGACACGGCTGGCCTGTTCACGATGGTTAAAAACCTTTACCAAAATGTAGTAATCTGCACTACTTTCAAGATGGAAACCTAGCACCTGCGCTAGTGGTGTTATAGAAGATAACGCCATCTAGTGTCAAGTGTGTAATGTCACGTTAGTGACGACTATCTTTAAAAAGCCGCCCCAGAATATATCAATGGACATCCTCTCAGAGCAGGGTTTTTACCTCGCTCCATTTCATCCACTCACACTTTGGGTGCGAGTGAGTGTATTAAGATGAGGTAGACCGAAAGCCCTGCAATGGGACGATGAATGATGAAGAGGTGGAAGTTCCTGTGTTCTCAGAAATGTGTCAGTCTCCCATTTGGAGTTGGGGAGGGAGTAGGACTGATTTCTGGATTTTTCTACCGCCACCGCTTCGCAGGTGTTGCCTCTAATGACGCATAGGTAAATTTTGTCGCTGCTATGCGGGAGGGGGGTGCAAGGATTTCAGATACCGTACTAAACTAAGCACAATAAATTTCGCCTAGGGGGTCATTCGCGTAAAATGCATAATATCGAATATAGATTTATGCACATCTGACTCTGAGACACCGTAGTCAAGGAACTAAGCTTCAGTTATAACTGGTTATATTTTATGTAGGCCTATTGAGGGAAGTAAAAAGAAGTAGATACCATATGGGGTGTTCAAGCTTGGCTTCCGCGCTTCAATTTATACCACTGAAAATTCTCTTTCAAGACGTCTAGCGTAGCAACGAAGGAGTTGATGTATTCATTGTAAATGCAATTGTACTTGTAAATTGAGATTTAGATTCATTCTTGCAACTATCGCGAACTGTTTTTTTCCTGAAATGAAGAGCTTCTGTTGCGAAAACGTGTGCTCTATATTCTTGGATGAAAATGAGGTTGACCTAGAAAGCTTTTCTCCGGGTCGTCGTGCGAGTTTTGCAGTACATCTCTTGCTCCCCAGCAATATTATGTCGACGCCGTTTCCTGCAGGAAACTGCTCTCTCAGCGCCACATTCAAAATTTCGCTGATCTCGAAATGAGAAACGGAGGCCAAGGGCCGTATGCTCGGGTCAGACATCAGCCAGACTTTCATTAAACTCTTTCTCGATGCTTCAAGCGTAGAGAAAGTCCACTTCAGCTGTACTTTAGGATAAGTCCGACCCAAGTATATATATATATGCGGCCCTTGGAGTAAGATGTCAACAAATGTCAACATGGTCAATGGGGTAAGATGATAAGTCGAGGCGCATGACAACCAGCCCGCATAATGTTTACGAACAAAAATATATGTAGGCCTACGTTTTTAAAAAGTCACAAATTATGTACGACATCATTGTGATATGTCTATGTGTACTCTACCACCACAATAAACCTAAGTCTTTCACGGCAACAAGAGCAACTTGTTCACATTTTCCCGGCGCTGAGATTTAGGGGCCTATAGCACTTCCTGTATACTTGTTGGCCTGTTACCTGACCTATGACCGATATCCACCCGCCGTCGAAAGTTTTTCGGCTTTGTAGCTACGGTTACACCTGTTCAAAATACCCGTGTTTTTCCAGTGTGTACGAAAAGCCCGGCGAGAGGTCACCCTCCTACATTGTAGCTGAGTAGCCCTTCGACAGGGGCGCTGCATGCACTGACTCTGCCGTCATTTCTGTATTGGCACACATTGTTGGAGGCGCGAAAACGAGGTCACTTCGCCATCTGTACTCAGGTCACTTAAAGGAATACTATTTCACAGCGATATCGACGCATTATTTGTAATTATATACCTAAATATTGACTCAAATGCATTTAAATCTACCATTTATTCAATAGTATCCTGCTTACACGGCAAAATGTACCACCAGTCGTCTGCTAAATCGAGAACTGGAGGCCGCCATCACAGCACGAGAACGTGGCGATAATACTCGAGACTTCGCGCGATTATGACGTAGCACGGCCCATCCGGACGCCATGTTCCAGTTCTACACAATCAGTGACAATAGCTACACAGCATTGACAATACACACACGCAGAGTGTCCTTTTATACCATTTTCAATAGCCTCTTCATCTTGTCATTGTCAAACTTTAGTTTATTCATGGAATATCATGAATATGAGGGATACATGTTTGAACCAGAATGGCCTGACGATAGTTTGCCAGCACCAGCAGAGCCAGCCGACGACGACGTTGAAATGGTAAACAATAACAGGCCGAGGAAAACATATCTCGAAGCTGACGGAGAACCAGAGCGTCAGGAGAATAAAGACTGGTGTGACTGCATGAACTGTGACATTTGGCCGACCTTAAACGAGAATTTCTGTTGTTTTGAGGTACCAGGACACGCCACTCACCTCCGTCGGGGAATCAAATGCATAATAAACCATCCAGATTTCAGAGCTGTCTGCCTTACGAAGGTTGTTCTGGAGATGCTTCTTCATCAACTGTATGAGTTCCGAGGACGTGGGAAGAAACCCGTTTGGACGAACAGGTTAGTCTCCTTGGCTTCTTCACCCAGTCCCAGGCCTAGGTAATGCCTGGCCAAATATAAGACTAGGCCTTGGCCTATTCCAACCAATCCATCATGATCATGCATCCACGGTCACGGACTCGGATAGGCTGAGGGCTAGGCATACCGGTAGGTAAGGTAGGCCTAGGCCTAATAGTACCGGTACGTAGGGCCAAAAGGCGTTCGATCAGGGCCTACCATCATTGACCTCGTATGACCAGCCAGCCAGGCCCAGGCCCCCTGGAATGCCTGGGCTGCATTGGCCAACTCAAATCAAAACAAATTTTGGAGGCTGCCCCTGACACTGGTTATATTTTCTCTTTTCAGACTGCACTCTTAGAAAAAAAGGTTCCAAGTAAAACCCTTAGGGGTGCTCTGGGCTTCCAAGGGGTTCTAATACGAACCTGGGGGTTCTATGGCTCTTTTGCCTGTGAAACGGCAGCAACTAAGGTGCTAACTGGCACCTATAGCGACATGAGGTAGAAAATTGCACCTCAACGTTCTTGTTGGCACCTCGTCGCCGGAGGCCGATGACAAGATTGTGATAGGGGTGCTTCAACGAACCTTTAGCTGAAAAGGGGTGATAGAAGACACCCCTGAGGTTCTACTTGCAACCCTATTACCGGATATGACGTCATGCGTCGTCTGTTTGCCCGCGAAAGTACGAAGAAACTGGGCGTCACCGTCTCGATTTTTTTCTCGCCAAAATCCACAGTTTTGTTCGATGGTGAGTATCATCCGACTGTATGAAGGAGATGAGGATGAAATGCACAGCAAAACGAAGTGGCTGCGGTCTCGATTTTTGTCCCGAACCGTTCATTTTGAGAGTAAACTAATGTCAAACATTGTAAGCCGGGTGGGTGACTGGTGAGCGGCAATAATTTGGGGTTCCATTCCCCAACCACACCCACTGTCCGTCCACACAAGTCTGGGCTATGCTGAGGCCACACCGTGCCTATCATAATGGTCGCTAGCTCATGAGATCATAGAGGCTAGGCGTACACATACCGTACGGTAACACGTCAGTTAGAACGCAGACATGGCAGGCCAGAGCACCGTCTCAGACTCAGAACACCCTGGTGCGAATCACTAGGCCTAGCTGCGGCCGGCCGGCGGGCCCGTCAGTAGGCCTAGCTTACAATTAGGGCGCATACAAAACTAACATTTTGGGATAAGTTCACGCCAAGATACTAAACAGGATTTTTAACTTTTGAGTGCAACCTAGCCCCTACCCCTGGTTTCACGACATAGGCCTAGGCCTACACAAAAACACAAACGTGATGACGACCTACGATAGGGGAATGGTGGGGCTATCTAGGCCTATGGTGGCGGCCAGCACCTCCCTTTCACAAGGCTGGTCTTTACCGGAGGTTGGCGCCGGAGATAGCCCCCCTCCCCCGAACCTGGAGTGACAGGCCTGCATTCTCTGTCCGGCAGTGGCTGGAGGAAGGGCAAATGGCGGAGTTGGATACGGATCAATGGCGACTGCAAACAAACAGCTAAAACTAAAACATGTACATGATGTAGGCTACGTAGGCTACGTGCATGACATGATCAGGATCTGACATGTCTGATGATCATGATGATGTAAACATGGTAAAACACTGTCATGACAATGCATGACTGTCATGACTGTAAAACTATGCATGACATGACACTGTCATCTGATCGTGGTCATCTGGTCATGACCGTGCATGTGCGATCTCGTAGTGTAACTGTAAGTCATAGGCCTACATGTCATAATAATAGGCCTAGGCCTAGGCCTAGGCCTACATATCATAAGTGGGCTCTGAGGCCTACCGGTACCGTAGGCCTATGTCATGATGTCATGATCATTAGGCCTAGGCCTAGGGCCTAGGCCTAGGCCTATGCATTGCCATTGGTTGGAATGAAACGCCAGGGAACGGTCCGTCTTGTAGGCATTCATGCATGGCATTGGCCTAGGCCTAATTATAGGCTCTGACACAGTCACAGCCACAGGTGTTTGTCTCGAGTACAGTGCATGAATGGACACAATCACACCACTAGGCCTACACCGTGACTGTACATTGGCCTGTACAAAATGTAGGCCTAGGCCTAGCTAGGCCTATGTGGCCCAATTTTCATGCAAAAACTTTTAGGCCTACACTAGGCCTACTAGGCCCCCTACACTTAGGTAGGCCTAGGCCCCCTACACTACAGTTCATTCCAAACCCCCTTGGCGCGAGGTTTATCCACGATAGCTCCGCAACGGCTGGGCCGATTTTGATGAACGTCAATCGACTTGTCTTTCTTTGCGGTACAGCCATCATCACTGTCATTTTCCCAAAAAACGTGACAGAAAAAAGTTCTTTCACAAATCACCGTTTGTGTTCACGGCCGAAATGGCGGCCATTTTGAAATGACGCAATGCATCGTGCACGTGTAAACTGCACTGAACAGCATAGCGAAATGAAATGGCTTTTGAGAAAGGGATCCGTTATGCAGGCCTGACGCAAAAAATGAAGATAGCAGAAAGATACCGGCAAGAAAGACAAGTTAATTGATGTATGCTATGTTAATGTTGAATTTGACCCAGTCGTTGCGGAGATATCGGCCGAAAACCTCGCGCCACGGGGATTTGGAATGAACAGTAGGCCTGAACTTCGTCAAAAAAACTTAATTGAAAAAAATCAGCCATATAGGCCTAGGCGTAGGCCTATTCATGTTGAACACACATAGGCTAACTCGATATAGGCCCTAGGTCTACGCTATTAAGGAAGAATTTTATTTTTTTTTCAATGCTGAATTTGTACACAAATCTGGAGAAAATGTATGTAAAATTTGGTTTCCACAGATTTGTTTTCACGCTGTAGCTATCAGATCGTTAGTTGATTGGGAACAACGTTTCCAGGCCAAAGGTAGTCAAGGCGCAGCGTCACGTCAGTGTCACGTCAGTGTTGACGCGGCCAGCGCTCATGCTTTCTCCTGTACATCGACGACGTCATTGACGTCCCAAGTGGGTTTTCTAAACGTTTCAAGTCAAACTTTTAGATTTCCAACACGAGTGCTCCGTTGAGCAGTTATAGATTCCCAAATTTTTATTACCATCATGATCCCAAGGTTCTAAGCTATCCAAATGGGGATTCCCCGAATCGACAGCGAGCGCCGTCTGTTGGTCATAAGTTGAGATTGGCGTCAACAATGGCAGTTTCTAAGCGCGGATAACGTAGTGGGTAGCGGTTTGAAACTGCCGGGGGAGTTTACCCGCTTTTGGAAGTGACTTTTATTGGCCAATGTTTACAAAAAATGCACGCCATGCACAGGGCAATGCAAAAATGTGCATCTGAGGGAAACTTGAGAACTAAAATTTCAACTTTATTGGTCTGCACACCTGTGTTGAGGATACACGTCATGCTGTTTAAACACAAATTAAATCTACTGGTATTTAGGGGTCAATTGTTATGTTCAACTTTCTGACTTTCTCACAACGAGGATTTCAAAATGGGAAGCAAAAACCAACTTGGCAAACATACATGACATAGCCCTGTATCAGTGGGCCATGTCTCTAGGCCTAGGCCTAGCTATTTTTTACTCAAACAGAGATTGCATCTAGCCTTATCGCACCTAGCACGTGTGAATGAAGCCAGCCAGTGAGCCAGGTGGAAAGGGCCCAAACATCCCCCCCCCCCCCTGTAAATTTACAATACATTGTGCAATGCATGACGTGCATTTTACGTAAACATTGGCCAATAAGAGAGAGATATTACAATGCAATTTCATTTTTTTTAAGCTAAAATGGTTGACCTGTGGACACCCGTTGATGTGATGGAGTGGGTAGACAAAATTGGAGAGGGTGTACTGAATGAGGATGACAAAGCTAGCTTTGTGTGTAAGTTGTTTTAAATCAATTTTTATTGTCTTTTTAGAGTATGGAAAGCATCTCCATATACTCATGTCCGATGTGCGGGATACAGAAGTTTTCCTTGCTTAAACTTACACAGCACATCGGCCTGATGCACCAACATGAGCCCGGATTCAGCGTTTTATGCCGGATTGGAAACTGCCATTTACAGCTTTCAACATATCAATCATATCGATGCCACCTCTACAAAAAACATCGAGATGAGATGCTTTCTAGTGTTCAGGAACTTCCCCGTGTACCTGCCTTGGACCCCAATCATGGTCAGGAGTTGGAGGATGTTACTGGGAACGATGAAATGGATGAAGAACAGATGGAAGTGGAGGAGGATGTTACTGACATGACTGATGACATGGATGAAGAACAAATGGAGATGGAGGATGAAAGACCAATCTGTGCTGAGCCTTTTGATCTCGAAAAGGCATTGGATGGTTTTAAGAAACATTTTTGTTTGTTTGTTGTCAAATTACAGGAGGAACATGCGTTGCCAAAAGTTGTTCAAAAAACTGTGTCTGATGAAATTAGGTTTATGCTACAGTTCTTTGTTGAGAATTATTCACAATTAATCAAGTCACACCTGTTGTCTAAAGGCTACAATTTGGAGCAGGATGATGAGCTGCAAGAAATGTTGAGCTCGGATAATGTGTTTTCTGCAGCTTTAGAACAAATCAGTTCTGACTATGAAGTATTGAAATACTTCACAGAACATTTGAACTTGGTTAAGCCAGTTTCTCATGTCCTTGGACAGGATGCACAGAATAAAGATGAAACCTTCCAGTATGTGCCAGTACTTGATGTCCTCACTCGTGTCCTCCAAAATGATGATATTTGGTGTGAATTCAAGGCATCCCCAACCCGCAATTCGGATGTGCTTCAGGATTTCAGTGATGGGATATTGTGCCAGAACCACCCATTATTCTCACTCGGAGATGATGTCATTCGCCTTCATCTATACAATGATGAGTTTGAAGTGGTGAACCCATTGGGGTCCAAAAAAGTAAAACACAAAATCTGTGCATTCTATTACACCATTGGCAACTTGTCTCCAAAGTACAGATCTCAGTTGAAACATATTCTTTTGGCTGTTCTCGTTCCATATCGTCATGTCAAGAAATATGGATATGCTGCAATTCTAAAACCATTTATTGATGATTTGAAGGTACTGTGTGACAGAGGAATACTTGTTCATCATGATGGAATTGATCATCGTTTGATTGGTGGTTTGGCCACAATTTCTTGTGATAATTTATCTGCACATGCACTGGGAGGCTTTTCCTGCTCATTTTCAAATGGAAGAGTTTGTCGTTTTTGTATGTGTTGCTACAAGCAGTTGCGTGATTTTTCGACTGAGGAGGAAGTTTGGTTAAGGAATGAGGACTCTTTACGACGGCAACAGAAAGAAGTTTTGAGATGTCCAAACAAGTCGAAATTGTACGGTGTGAAAGGTGTTTGTCCATTTCAAGAACTGCCATATTTCAATGTTCTACATTCATTCCCCCCTGACATCATGCATGACATGCTAGAAGGTGTTATTCCATTGTTAACAAAAAAACTGATTCAGAACCTGATCAGCATCAAGTTCCTGAAGTTGTTGCCTATCGTGCATGTGCTTACTTGATATATGGGAAGTTGGGCCGAGGAAATAGGAGACAGTTGCCTTCGTGTGCATATGTAAAAATCAGGGGCGAGTTTCCAGAAAAAGATGGAAACTATGTTGGGTTTACAGGAAAAGATGCAGAGTATGATGACATTTTTGATGTTTGATTCGGACTTGTTGATTTGACTTGGACATGTCACCCATGGTGTCCATAAGGCCAGAACTCGTGTTAGTCTTTCCTCCAAATTCAATTCATGGACGTGTTACCATGACGCCAGAACTCGTGTCGTCTTTCCCACAGCTTCAATGTGATATCACTGTTGTCTATCTGTTCAACAGAATGAAAAAGAAACTGAATTGTATGTACATGTTCACTATAAGTTTATTTATCAAATACATAATTTATCTATTAAATCACTTAGTAAATCATTTTTTCTCGCATACATGTAACAAAAACATATTTCAAAACCTGAGCCACAGTGGTGTAGTGGTTCGGGTGTCCGACTAGCAGTCAGATTCCCGGGTTCAAATTCCCACGGAGTATGATGAGAACTTCAGGCAAGTTCCACACAGGCCAATGGGCAGCAGTCGGAAATGCTCAGCAGCTCATCTGCTGAAAGGTTTATAGGACAGACTGGGACATTTCTTCAGGAGTGTATAAATCCAGACTGACTGCTTAAAACTTCGACTTGTGCCTTGCAATTAGTTCTGACTTTGGTGGTTTAGGAACTGGTGCAATATTCTGAGGGCACACAGGCAATGCTTCACATTCCAGAAGTACACATTCATTACCTCTCAATTTGAGAACATCTGTCAACATGTCATAAATATACCCATAATCCTTTGCTTCAAAAATGGGCTTTACCACCCACTCCTTTCTAGACCTACTACACTGTGCATTATATCTTAATTCACCTGGGGCCCCTGAGCCTGTTTTCTTCACAGTGACCTTTGCCTGCTCTCGACTACTATTGTTATTGTGATCAAGAATTGCAAGCTGGGTCCTCCGAATCATTCCTTCCTTTGAGAAATGTTGTCTCTTTGGTCGATATTTCAGGGCAAGGCTGTGGAAATTTTCCAAGCTGCCAGTATGACAGAACTCGGAAAGACGCTCAAGGTCTTTCAAAGTACGTTTGTCATTTACTATCTTTTTCAGGGCTTCATGGGCAGAAGAACCAGGTTCTAACCATTTTTTCCTACGGCGCTGCTCATCTGAAAGTGCAGCATGGCCACACTCATGAAATTTCTCATTGCAATCCCATTCATGCTTGTCAGTGATGTGATGCACTATTGAGGTCCACATTTCTTTCAGTAAGGTTACATCACCGCTGCAATATTTGGCTGACCACCACAAATGGTTATTGGCAGAGTTGCACCATTCAGCCAGTTCGACACAGTCCTTCTTCTTAGCCACAGAATAGATTTTCTTTTTCTGTGATTTGGCAAAGTGCCAAATGTCGAACTGGTGAAGGATATGTGGAAATGAATCCCTCAACAACTTGCCAATGCCAAGGTGGCGGTCAGTAGCAAATATGTTAATTGTTATACCAGCTTCCTCCAGGTTCTCGAGAACAATCTGACATCCCATCTTCTCCATTGCCACTGAAGAAGTGGTGTCAGTGACCTGGACACAAGCAAAATCTACTATTTTGCCACTTTCCATATCACCAGCACTATAAACACAGTATTTGGCGCTGTAGCCAGGACTGTCACACTGCCCATCACCAGAGAGTTTAACAGATTTACCTCTTAGGCTTTCAAAAATTTCTCTCTGCATCACCAGNCCATTCAACCGCACGCACTGAAGTCGACGATACACTAGAACCAACAGGGGCGTGGCTAGACGGGGACAGAGGGGGCAAATCCCCCATGCGGTTAAGAAATGTGTGTTTTTCATGAGTTTTTGGGGGGCCAAAATTGGCGAAAGAGTAGTGTTCCCCGACGATAAAGCTAGCTACGCCCCTGACTAAAGAAAGCATATCCCCAAGCCAAACATCAGAACCCTCATAAACGTCATCGTGTAAGTCATCGGTAACTACCGGTACAGTTTTGTACAGGGTCTATAGGCCTAGCTGGTATACAAAAAGCAGATTGTTACATCATCATTACGAGGAGTCACCCAAAATAATAAGGTTACGTCTTCAGACGTGGTCGTCCGCTGAAAAGAGAATGCATAATCGAGCTTGCGGCGGGAAACCACAAAACGCGTTTTCGACCGCTGATCAATGAAGGTTAACGCCATGCCTCTTATCCCTATTATTGAGTATTAGGGAATTGAAAGGATCTGGACGGAAGACGAAGATTTCCATCACGCGCGTACCCGAGCTTAATGTGCCATAACTGACTTGACCCGTTTCATAAGGCGAAATTCACAAACACAGATACACGGCTTCATTTCCCTATTATTCCCAGGTACTAGTTTTATAGATTCTAATGGTGAAATGGTGACTTTAGTATAAGGAAAGTGAGGGGATCTGGATAGAGGAGGAAGATTAGCCGCCAAAAGAAGGCTAAAATACACTAAAATATCCCTATTTCCGGGCTTTTTCAGCAAATTATAGGCCTACCTAAACTTGTAAACTAATAAAACCTCCTCTATCCAGATCAACCCTCACTTTCCTTATACTATAAATTTCTTGAAATATAAATAAATGGACACAGAACAGTACCTCAGAAACCTGTATTTCAATCCTGAAAGTCCTGTTGCTTATACAAATATAACACAAATTTGGAAAAAAGTTAAAGAGGATAAAAAACTTATAAAATATAAACAAGTGAAAGAATTTTTAGATAATTTACCGACTTTTCAACTCCATAAACCGGTTCATAAAAAATTCCTATTCAGAAAAACTATGGTCTCTTACATAGATCAGCAATGGCAAGCGGATTTAGTCGATATGCAAGCTTATGAAAAAAATAATATCCCGTCCGTCTTGACCCCCCAGGTTCTTGAATTTGCCCACAATTCGGCGGTTATGGGAGGCCATTTAGGCCGACAGAAAACATTAGATCGCATCAGGTTTAAATATACTTGGCCAGGCATGGCAGCCGATGTTAAATCTTGGGTTGCCTCATGCCTTGATTGTCAGAGTCGCATGCCACCGCATCAGAAACCTAGGTCACCTTTATTGCCATCCCAAAGTTATACACCGTTTGAGATCTTGACGATGGACTGCAAGGGCCCTCTAACCACAACAACAGAGGGGCACAAACATATCCTAGTTATGACCGATCAATTTACAAAATTTACACTATTGCGACCGTTGAAGACCACTACGACAGAAGAAGTTGTCAGACAGTTGTATGACGTCACCTGTACGTTTGGCCCACCAAAGACTATCTTGACAGATGGAGCGTCGTACTTTAAGGCCAAGCAACTTAAGGCTTTTTGTCGCCTGGTGAACATAGGTAAATTGGTTGCTACCCCATACTGCCCGAAAACNGTGTGAGGCATCAGATTTCGCCGCAGAGGTGCTCGCATTGACACGTTTTGAGTTGGACACAGGCCGAGGGGTTGGACTTGGCGTTAACAGTTGCTCAGTAATCTGAAAGGGAATACATACACATTATGAAAAATTCAGTGTGTGCAACTGGTTCCTGAAGTGAAGGTAGCATGTAGGCCTACTTTCATACCTGGTCATGCCGGCAGGCCTACCCTAGTACGATGGTACTGGTACATGTAGGCCTAGGCCATAAACCGATAAAAACCCATGCATAGCCTACCGAGGCCTTCCTCGCCTGCCAATGGACATATAATGCGAAACGAACTCCGGCTCCGGATGTAAACAAACCCACTTTGTACACCCTACTGCACACAATTGTAGGGTACATTCAATGTACGAGTTAGCTAGACCATGTTATGTAGGTAGAGATGCATCATGCATGCCATGGGCGACCTTTCTTCTTGTATTTTCATGCTTAGGCCTATCCATGTTCATTTCATGATGTTTGAGGCCTGAGTACATGAGTAGTAGCCTGTACATTGAATGTACAGTGGACAGTGTGCATACACTGTACTGGTGGTGTGCAGCAATGTGTACACTTACCCGTCGTTTATCCAACTTTGCTATGACATTTGTCCGGCGATAGGGGTGGCCGTTTTTTTGTGGACGAAGACGGTCGGCACTGCATCCTGTTTTAACTTGAATTTCACAATGCCCTCCATCATCTCCGCACGAATATCCTTCTCGAACTGATCGAGAGTGAAGTGATTCGAGCAAAGACGGAATTTGTTCCCAGAATTGTCCTTCTGTAGGCCTACACGGTCCAGGAATGCATCTGTTATGCGCCATCAATAGATTTGCGCCATCGACATCGAGCGATAGCGCTGCGCTTTCTATGGATCGGTAATTAGCGCAAGCATCGATAGATAGCGCAAGCATCGATCGATGGCGCTGCGCTAACGATGGATGGTCCGGTCCTGCCTAAGTATATATTGTCAGGCGCGCAGAAGAGTATATACAGCCGAATATTTCATACTAGGCCTACGACATTCATGACATTGTCTATCATGACCATCACTCATGATGGTCACGTCACGTTTCACCACATGTTTCATGTACTTTTAGTTTTAGTTTTAGGTCGTTGCGCAGGCTGTAGAAACGGATCCGTATCAGACTCCGTCACTTGCCCTTCCTCCAGCCTCTGAGGACATCACTCATCTACCTTCACCGCGGATGCAAATGAGGCACGAGACCGAACTGCATGGCATGCTTCCTGTCCTATTCTGCAGTGTATGTGAGGCCTTTTCACAGTCAAGATTCTGCGATGAGATCGTTGTTTGTTTGTAGGCCTTACCAGCTGAAAGTTTGCAACTCATAAAATATGACTTTACAACTCTTCTTATGAAATGAATGCTGCTGTATTTTCAATAAAAAAATGTAATTTCAATAATAAAGAATAAGATAACTGCAACTTCCAATTCTTTTTTTGCGTTCTGTGTTCAGCAATCAGCGGCACCTCTTGATTAAAGTGAGCTGCTGCTCACCACTCTGACACGTAATCAATGCTCAGTAATCAGCGGCGCCCCTTTGATTAAAGTGATATCTGCTCACTCACATTTATGAATGCTGTGTTCAGTAATCAGCGGCGCCCCTTTGATTAAAGTGATATCTGCTCACTCACATAATGAATGCTGTGTTCAGTAATCGGCGGCACCCCTTTGATTAAAGTGATGGTTAAAGTGATCTGCTCACTCACATAATGAATGCCGTGTTCAGTAATCAGCGGCGCCCCTTTGATTAAAGTGATATCTGCTCACTCACATAATGAATACCGTGTTCAGTAATCAGCGGCGCTTCTTTGATTAAAGTGATCTGCTGCTCACCCCGGGCTGCCCACTCTGACACGTAATCAATGCTCAGTAATCAGCGGCGCCCCTTTGATTAAAGTGATATCTGCTCTCACATAATGAATGCTGGTAATAGGAAACTGAGCGAGGAACAGAGAGCCACCCAAAACCACAATAAAAACCAAGAAAATCCCACAGGAACAGTCACTAATAAATAAAAAACGCCCAACATGACAACAGTAAACACAAAAATAAACAAAAAAATTGCAAAATGGAGGTGACCAAATTTCACTGAATCTTACGATTACAAATGCAATGAAATTCATCTGAGGTTAACTAACTGTAAATCCCTGCTCCCCGCTCATTTACTCTAACAAGAAAAAACCAAGGATATTTCATGTAAATCTTCACATATTTGATCATTTGAAAAAAGCTGTATTTTAAGGACAAATCTTCACGTAAGCTAAGGACAAATCTCTTCACATGTTTGATCAAGAAAAAAATTCAAAGTCACAGCATCACCTTTCCAACAAAGATCGCCGGGATATAAACAAGAACGTATGGCTGAACGACCGTCATATGAGAGCAGCTAGTGAACTACTAAAGGCAGAATTCCCTAGTACCTCCGGATTACAAGACACTGTCCTCCAGCAGAACTTTTCATTTAGCATCCCTACTTCCCCGTATGTCCAGTTCATCCACGTCAACGGGTCGCATTGGATCACTATCTCAAACATTGGACAAACAGACCGCAACACGGTATGCGTGTACGACTCGCTACGAGAACATCCAACGCAAGAAATCATCAAAATAATCGCCAAGTTTCTAAACTGCAAAGAGGACCAACTGGTGATCAATTTGATGAACGTGGACAAACAGCCCAACGCAAACGATTGTGGAGTATACGCCATCGCATACGCAACGACACTTCTGTTCGATGACGACCCTACGGAACTGCACTACGACGAAGAATTGCTCCGGTTGCATTTCGGAAAATGCATTGACGATGGACGCATTTCCGTGTTTCCCGCGAAACTTCAGTATCGTCAGCCCAAGGTGCTCCACCGATCAGAGATAGATCTTTTCTGTGATTGTCGCTGCCCTGACGACGGGAATCTAATGGTCGAATGCGAAGGATGCGAACTATGGTTTCACGCAAAGTGTCTCAATTTGACAAAGAAATCAATCCGGCATTGGAAACGATGCAAGGCGTGCTTGTGAAATGAACTGTGAAATGTCAAACGGGATTAGAAACACAGGAAATATTCAGGATTTTCCACTTCTCTGTTGGCGGAATTATTTTTAAAGTTTTATTTGTAAATATTTGGTATTTTTTAAAGTTTTACTTGTATTTATAAATATTTGTAAATATTGTAACACGTATCAAATTTGGTAAATTATAAATAAATAAAGTATAAAAATAAAATATTTGTAAATATTGCAAATATCATGTATCAAATTGGTAAATAAATAAACAAAGCATAAAAAATAAAATAAATAGGCCTATATAAAATTTTACATGAATTTGTAAATTGTTGTAAATATTGTACATAAATCACGTTGGTAAATAAATAAATAAACAATTTGTATTGAAATAAATTTCCCTTTATTTTATTGCAATGTAGAAGAAGCTCGGAGGTCAGGATGCTACCAGAAATGAGAAAGCCTAAGCTAAGGAGAAGAGTCATTAGACTGAAGAGCTCCAGATGAGCGAACCCTACACTCAATCCAAGTGTCAACTCTACGCCGCGCTCTTACCTGCAAGTAAAACATAAGAAAATATAACATGTATAAACAGTGTCCAAAATTGTTCCCTAATGCCGCAGCCACACTTATGCACCACCCACCATGCCCACCTAGCACTTGGACAGTTTTGGCATGCACAACATCACCATCGATAAAACGCGCAACTGGCGCCCCATGCCAGTCATCGTACCTGAGCCCATCGACCGTTGGCGCAGCGCTATCTATCGATGCTTGTGCTAATTACCGATCCATAGAAAGCGCAGCGCGATCGACCGATGGCGCAGATCGGTCGATAGCGCGTAACACATCGATCCTCCCAACATCGGTGCCCATGCTCAGTGTCCAACGCCGGCAAAGTTCACGATCTCGCTTCGGGAACGTGTGAAACTGCACGGCGAAGGGAAGGTGACCTGCGGTTTCTCCATTCCGTCCCGAATGGTTTGCGCAACCAAAAGCTGCACAGTGCGGCATATTTCCATAGAAAATTGACCTCTTTGTGTGCTCCCAGCCTACAGTCAATGACAGTGTCAGTGCAGTAGCAAAGTAAAAAATCAAAATGGCGGACTGGACAACATGGACAATGGCGAAGGGCCGTGAAACGTCATAGCCTCGCTTTGAATCGAGTCTCGAAGAGCGGCTGCTTCAAAACAATGGCGAATACCATGAATTTTACAAAAACACCTTGAAATCGTTACTGGAGGAGTTATTCATTATTTTCACCCTATAAATCATATAGATTTAAGATAAACTTCAATATAAATACAAGTAGGCGAGTTACAATAGTATTCCTTTAATGGCCGCGCCATCTATAGCCGTGCTGAGAACTAACGAAAACACGGGGATTTCGAAAAGCACGGCGACCTTCCGTGTTTCAAATACCCGTGTTTTTCAGACAAGGGTTTCTTGAAGCTCGGCAATTCATAGGTGTGACCACAAAAAAACCGCGGATTTAAGGGCAAGCTGACGTTGTGAATTATTGGAACGTGTCAGACGTTGTAAATAAAACATGTCATCAAAATACCATAAAAGTACAAGTCATATGAAGGCACTAATAACCTAATAAGCTGAAACAAAAGATGAGTAGTCGGTACACTTTCCCAAGAAATGTTACATTTTGAAGATCAAACAACATGTGCATCATAAAGTTCAAGGTTTTTTCTACTTTAGTCCACCCCTTCTGATGGCAATATTTTCAACAGATATAGAGTACTCCACACGTGAATTCCATGAATGCTGACAGATTGTCCGAGACAGGGCAGCCATGACACTTGAGGATTTTACTTCCTGGAACTACTTTAATGTCCTGAGCGTGTATGGCGTCTATGAAGTGCAGGTCAAGACACCCTCGCCACCCGAGTTTCTATGGGTTTGTGACATTGCTGCCACACCCTGAATGCGTCATTTACACGCTTCTTCTCCAAGAAAACTGTAGGCCTACCTGTTTTTCATGTTTGGTGAATTTCTTTGTTAAGGATTATGTAATGTAATTAAGCTGTAATTCTTGGGACTTTGCTCATTTTCTGTTTCTATAAAGCACATTGGACCATAAAACAGTCAGCTGGGTGTGTCTTTGTAGCTTTTCTCAGAGGGGCCTGGCCCCGTATTCATAAAACTACTTAAGTCTAAGTATGACACTTATCCTTTGTTCAACACAAAAGATAAGTATCATACTTAGACTTAAGTAGCTCTATGAATACGGGGCCTGGCCCCGTATTCATAAAACTACTTAAGTCTTAGTATGACACGTATCCTTTGTTCAACACAAAAGATAAGTATCATACTTAGACTTAAGTAGCTTTATGAATACGGGGCCTGGACCCAAGCAATATGAAAATGAACAACAGCTTCCCCTTAATGTAGTGTAACCAAGGCTTTGCGTGTTCTCTCATTCAGCTATTTATTTATCCATCCATGCCATTCCTGTTGACATGCAGGTTCATTTAAATGTATGTCGTTGCCTTGACACCCGCCGTACCGGCCTAGCAGCATATGCGCGAAATCGATTGGGAAAATAACGGCAGAGACCGAACAATTTCCTGCAGCCAGACTAACACCAGGACGACCGGATTCAAGCTAAGGGTAAGCAGAAACCTTCGTTGATCAACGAATTCTAAAATCAAGGTTTGGGTCGCTAACTTGACACCATTAGTACGAATCATTGATATTGGCCTATTTTGTGTCTCAGTATCATATAAAAGGCCTATTCTGAAGAGTCGTCCTCGTCGGTCTGCCCGTTTTTTCATACCATGACAAAGGCCTACAATGTGCATAAGGCCCCGATTACATAGAAGTATACGGTATACGAAAACGCTGGTTAACAAAGGCTTCAAATGGATTCACGACCGTGAAGCCATTGTTAACCCGCGTTTTCGTATACCGTATACTTCTATAATCGGGGCCTTAGGCCTATAACATATGCGTGCCGTTGTCACACCTATTACATAGGCCTACATGTACAAAAACACTCTATTCAAGTAGGCTATCATGAGAGTCGTAGCCAGCGTTTTGGTTCGGGGGGGGGGGCAAAAACTGCATGGAGACCGCGTGTGTTGGTAGCATCTGGGGGATATGTTCTCCTGTCCCTATGCTAGCTACATTGACCAAGAAACGGGAGGGGCCTCTGGCTGCTGTCAAGCAAGCAATCAGCGTCGACCCAGCAAAAAAAACAGCAGCAGGCTGAAGAAAACTCCTCGATAGCGTAGATTACCCGAGTGTCGTTTTAGCCTCACGATCATGAACCTGCGACTACTTTATACATGTAATGTACGTAGAGTTTAAGCTCCGTACATCTCTTTGTGGGCCTACCAACATACATAAGGAACTACTGCTGATTATGTATACATACTGTACCCAGGCCCAGAGGCCCTTTGTGCAGACACGAAGGCGATCGATATCACGGTTTTGTCCGGGGCTCTGGTTTCCACCTACATCTCGTAAATGACGCCCAAGTATCGTCTGAGCCCGGCAGTCGATACACTCGTCCCCAGTGTTTAGTTGGCCGTATTAGGTATAGGCTAGACCCACTAAACACTGGCATGATTGGCGCCAAAACTGAAGGATAGTCAACAGACGGCGCTGTTTGACGAGATATCCAATCACAAGCCGTCATCACGGGTTTAACCGACGCCGCCGTAACACACTTTCTGATTGGCTATGATATGTGTACAAAATGTACACTGTGTATTCATACTTTTTCCGATTGGAAAGTCAACAAAGTCAATGCCGTTTGCAAATACATGTATTATGAGCAATGTTGTCACGCATTTGTTAGTGTGCACCCACGTTTTGGACATTTTGAAGGCTTGCCTCATGAAAGCTGGCCGAGAATCACTAATTTGGTCCGTTTTACTGGCAAGTATCGCGCAGATTCCCAAATGGGGATTCCCCGAATCGGACAGCGAGCGCCGTCTGTTGGTCATACTTTGAGATTGGCGTAAACAATCGCAGTTTCCAAGCGCGGATAACGTAGTGGGTAGCGGTTTGAAACTGCGGGGGGAGTTTAGGCAGTCGAGTGGTTAGCGCGCTTGACTACCAAAAATGTAATTGATCGGCACGATCCATACCACGAACGGCTAGTCCGCTAGATCGAAAATAGAATCTGGCACCGAAAATTGCACTGTCACTCCTCGCGCAGGTGTGGGAATTGGAATTTTCGGTACCAGATTCTTTCTTTGCCCCAGCACACTAGCCCTTTAAAGCCGCACTGTATTGAATTCAGAAAGTGCTTACGTCCTCCGACGTTAGTGTAGTGTAAAATGTACTATGCTCTATGTGGATACATTAGAGCTCTGCCTGCTGTATTTTCGATGCCGTGATGAAAACTAAGTATTGATTTTTTAAGTACGTATCATGCAAGCATTTTGGGGACCTTCACAAGGCTATGAGACCTCTACCTGCAGTCTCCTAACACTTTGAAAATACCGCGAAAAATTCAATACTGTGAGGCTTTGGGCCGATTTTATAAACGATGGCTAAGATAACCATCGGGTTTCATCACCCCATAGTTGACAAACTGTTTGCTAACCGAAATAAATTTTTCGATTTTATGAATCGTTGATAGCCAAACATTCTAAAAGTAAAAATGTTTACTTTGATTAATTAGCGGTTTTCAGAACAGCCGATGGTTAAACCGAGGTTTATCTTAGCTATCGTTTATAAAATCGGCCCTTTGAAGTACGAAGTCGATATTTGTACAATAAACTGAGAAAATTCCCGTCTTCATGCAGGTTCAGGAAATTCCATTCGGTGGTTAACATTCTGCATAATGCATCGTGTAGAAATCGCTAACCTCTTCCTACACTCTGCAGCAAGCAGCCAGATTCCGTGTTCAACGCTTTAGGATTTTCTCGTGCGACCAATCAGAAGCCTCGGTTCTCATGCGGTAATTATTCAATACGAGTGCGCCGTTCAACTTCGTTGCGAACAACACTAACCTGCTGGTACATAATTAACTTCCCACTGCCAGTCCGACAACAGAATAACAAATAGTAGGCCCTATCCATCGAATATTGCCTCCGCGGCTTCTTTTTGAGTACTTGTAAGTCCTTGCACGGAGACTTTGCATTCGAATGAAGTTTCATCGAGCCCGCCATGTTGTCATCATAACCGAGCTGCCGATGCAAGCTCTGCCGTGATTGGTTGCTATTTTTGGGACCGGGGAAATCCTTGAACACGGAATGTGGTCTGCTTGCGTGAAGGTCAAGGGAGGAGAAGCCGAGTCTTTACCTGAACTCAGTGAAGATGGTGGTTAATGAAATACGCAGTGTTTAATTGCGGTGTGAGACGTTTTGCCCCACCCGATATTTATTTCAGTCTGGCATAAAATTTTTAGACTCATAATTTTGATTCTTTTGTCATGTCAAAACTGTTCGATATTTAGGGTGTTGAATATTTTATAATAGATTGGTAATATTCACATATTTGCATGTCTCAAATATCAAGAGTGCAGCGTGCATTGTGTTAAATTTATTGGTAAATCCTGGGGGGGGTCATTTTTTTGGGCCACCCGATATAATGATGAGCCGACTTGTCGCTTGCACGCCTCATTCTATCCTTTCAGACAACGTGATGGCTACTGCTGACATTCAACAAAGTTTGGATGAAGTGAAAGAAACAGTGACATGCTCTATATGCATGGAATTGTTCAACCACCCCAAGGTGATTGGGCCATGCCAACATTCATATTGTCGCGAGTGCCTGCGGAATTACATCGAAACGCGCTCGAACGAAGGCTACGCAGAGACTGGCGTACCGTGTCCGCATTGCCGGAGGTCCTGTCGATTGCCAAGAAATGGGGTGGATGGTCTTACGGACAATATTCCTCTGAGGGACATTGTGGAAACCGTGAAAAATTTGCCTTCAAATTTGTTCTCCAGAGGCCAAGCAAAACCCGGTTGCTGTAATATCTGCAAGCTCCTGCAGCTCGATAACGTGTCAGCAGTCCAGTACTGTGAGACCTGTTCCTTGTATCTTTGTTCAGCATGCCACGGCCAGCACACTCTCTCACCTTTGACTGCCTCACATAAGGTTAATCCACTGGCGGGAGTTTGTAAACGTCATAAAACGCCTTGGACCCATTACTGCCTGAGCTGTAGAAAGGCCATCTGCTTGACATGTGCTGGACACTGCGTTAATGGTTTGCATGGGGTGAGTAACTTTGAGGAAACTTTAAAATCGTTGAGCGCCTCCCTTCAGCAAAGTGTCGACCAATACAAAGAATGTTTGGATTCTAAGATAAAGTGGTTGGAGACACTGATTGATGAAGTCGAGAAGGCAGGCAGCACAAAGAAGGATGAAGTTCGAGATGCCGTCGATACTCAAGTTAAGGCTGTTTCTGAGGAGATAGAGAAAATAGAACGAAAAAGGTTGGAATGCTATGCAAGCATGGACACAATTAAAAATGAGATGTTCCCATTACAAGAAAGGCTGCGAGAGCTCACGTCCGTTCTAGCCGACTTGCAAAATGAAAACTTGAATATTGGCAAGCAAAGGAGTGAAGCGGTGAAGAGAAGGACAAGGCTAAAGCAAAATGGGAAGGCGGCCATCGAGAGGGTGGATCGTTCGTATGACTCACATGTAGCTGCTGCTTCCGACGAGCGCCAGGAGGTCATGGATTCGTTGGAGAAAGCCAATGATGCTCTTGATCTAGCTCGACAGGCTTTGGACGGAGAGGAGACTGATGGTGGTGTAGTCGAGAGGATCGAGAGGATTGTGGACGTAACGAATAATCTGACAAAAATTTCGGAAGCCGGACAGTCTACTGCCACGAGATATCAGCATCGTTTGGAGGAATTGCCAGTGTTCAACCCTGATTCGACGTTACCACCATCTGATCAAGCCGACGGTATTACCTCTAGATCGAATGATGCAGCTGTTTTTGCTGTCAGCAACATAGGGACTACTATTCGACCTGGACCCGACTTCGTTCATTCTTTTCGTAGTTACGAAAGGACGGGTCCATGCTGGCGCGCCACAAAAACGGCGGATTTCGAAGTGCCCGATGGTCATGAGGTGAAACGACTGTTTCTGCTGTCTGGCAACCGCGTCTTGGCTGTTTGTAACAGTCAAATCAAGATATCTATCTTTAGACGGATTCGAGAATTTTTTGGGATTCCTCTTGTGTGTAGGAGCAACATCTTCTTTTTTTTGGTCCTGGTGATAGCACCTCTGCTGCCAATTTTTTTTTCGGTCCCAATAGGCAGGAAAGAATGGCATGATAGATATCGAATGCATTCCTACTATCTTGACTATGACTATCATGACTATCAAAGAGAACGTGTACAATTTGCAATCAAAGTCTGCGGTGTGTTATGCATGATGTGTATAATGCTTGGGCAGTGGCAGGATGTTTGGATATGGGGCACATGGATCTCCTCTCGCCTGTTTCGAGAGAAAGCACCGTCTTCTTCCTTGGTAATCCACCAATGGCTGCCGCCATATACCAGTGTCTGCAGGACTATAAAACATGACCTGGAGTCGGCTGTAGATGCAACCGTTAACGAGTCCGAGCACATCGTACTTCTGCTGTGGCCAGCCCCGCGAACTGTAATTCGGATCATTGGCTTGAATGGCGTTAAGTTAAGTGATATTGAAATCTACAACACGTGTTGTGGCCTGAAAACCTGTTTCAATCCGATACCTCATCCCCGAGGCATAGGTGTATACAGTGCAACACGCTTCCTTGTTTGGGGCGGAGATAAATCTGTTATTAGGTACCACCTACAGGTCAAAGACGACGGGGAAGTAAAGGCGAAAAAATCGTACCTTTCTGAGTGTAGTGTGGTACATGATGTAGGCATCAAGGGTAGTGATGTGTATACCCTTCGCAAATCGCGTTTTGGTCAGCGGGAGCTTTTAGTAGAGTTATATTCGTTGAACCTGCACCATACAGAAAGCGTTTGTTGCAGTTCAGCAGGCCGGGACTTATGGATGTTAAAGTGTGAGGCGGAAGACAGTGGGGTAGAGGGTGAATTGAAGCTGACGCAAATTCTGGATGTCCGTGAAGACGGAAGACGGCGCCTTGAACGTGATGAAGACCACGTCATCGCCCTGAAGGACGTTTTCGGACGGCCACTGAAACGGAAGTGCAAAGTTGATGTTAAATTCTTCGTGCGCGGCAATCGAATGGTTGCATCCTTTCCAGCAGTCAACTCTGGTGAGCGAAAGACACTCGTGGAGTTATTTGTCCTCAGTGACTGATAACGCATTATCATGTTGGCAAAGGCAAACCAAGGCAAACTCTACCAAACTACATGTATATACATTGAAACATGTATAGAGAAGGACGTGGTGGAGGCAAAGGGATTCACTAGCAACACGTTATTATTTCGATCGGGAATTATCCCCGACTGGGAATAGAAAAAACAAACAAATTTTCACAAAAAGGTCGACCCGAGATGGTTCTANGAACCATCTCGGGTCGACCTTTTTGTGAAAATTTGTTTGTTTTTTCTATTCCCAGTCAGGGATAATTCCCGATCGAAATAATAACGTGTTTAGCCCAACTACGCCTACATATACATGTACTAAAGGCGAATTCTACCATTTATATTGAAACCAGGTCTGGGTTTTCAAAACACAGTTCGTGCTATTTTGACGTTATCTCGAACGTGGTGTTGTAACTGTAACGGGCTTGGAGATACATTGTAACGCCAAGATAGCACTAAATGTTACGTTAGTGAGTAGTGAGAAACAGATTTGAAGAACCACCCCTTGGGTATATCAATGGAGATCCTCTCAGAGCAGGGTTTTTTACCTCGCTCCGTTTCATCCGCTCACACTTTGGGTGCGAGTGTATGAAGAGGAGGGAGACCAAAACCCTGCTATGGGACGATGAATGATGAAGAGGTGGAAGTTCCTGTGTTCTCAGAAATGAGTCAGTCTCCCATGTGGAGTTGGGGAGGGAGTAGGACTGATTTCTGGATCTTTCTACCGCCGCCGCTTCGCAGATGTTGCCTCTAATGATGCATGGGTAAATTTTGTCGCTGCTATGCGGGGGGTGGGGGGTGCAAGGATCTCAGATACCGTACTAAGCACAATAAATTTTGCCTCAGGGATCATTCGCGTACATTATAATTATGTAATCATATAATTATGATCGAAATTATTTCTATCATCGAATTATTTACATCTGACTCTGAGACATCGTAGTCAAGGAACTATAAACTGCAGTTAACTGATTATGTTTTGGTAGGCCTATTGGGGCAAGTAAAAAGAAGTAGAGGCCATATATGGGGTGTTCAAGCTTGGCTTCCGCGCTACAATTTATATCATTGAAAATTCTCTTTCAAGAATTCTTGTGTAGCAATGAAGGAGTTAATAATCCTCTCTGGACGCTGTGCATACGCAATTGCGCTTAGTAATTTGAAATTTAGATTCATTCTTGCAACTATCGCAACTTGTTTTTCTTCTGAAATAAAGAGTTTCTGTTGTGGAAATATGTGCTCTATTCTTGGATAAATTTGATGACGTTGGCCGATTAATAACTGTCTGGAAAGTTTTCATCCGGGTCCTTGTCCATGTCCTGCAGTACATATGGTCTCTCGCTCACTGGCAATATTTCGTCGACACTGTTTCCCGCAGGAAACTGCTCTCTGAGCGCCAATTTCAAATCTTTGCTTACTGGAAACGGCAGACGGAGGCAAGGGCCTAAGGCCGTATGCTTGGGTCGGACTTCAGCCAGACTTTCATTAGGGGAGACCGGGGCTGGTTGTAACAGGGGTAGGTTGTAACAGAGCTAATATTTCCTTGAATATCAACTGGGAAGGGCTGAGTTTCCTCACATATATTGACATTGATGCCGGCCACCTTTGTACCAATGGGCATCTGAATGTCCGAATTGACTTTCCAAAAAATCGACAAAAACCGTTTTTAGTACATGAAAGTAAAAAATGACCTGATCAGAAAATCTCTTCCGCTTCACTGCCTGTGCAGTTTTAGATGTTTGTTTGGATACTATTTGAATAATGATGTAAAGCCTGTACAACTGGTCCAGAGTGATAAGGCCCACTTCCACATGCTTTGGTATTGCAGCCCACATTTGACCTGAACTATAGGTGGGGTTGGTTGTAACAAACANGGTTGTAACAAACATGGTAACATTGTCACCCTGCTAAGATATTTGCCTATCTCACTTTTTCAGGTTTTGATAAAATGGCAAAAAACCAAATTTCTTACCTCACCACTTGGAGATGGGCAAAATTAAGGTTTTCATCAATCCTCACCCCTCATCCTATAGACTGTTCAATCGATTATTTTTTGTAAGAAGAACGGATTTGCTGTGTTTAGAAGTTTATTTAGGAGACAAATACCCGTGTCGTTTTGAAAAACACATGAAGAAGTAAAGGGGAATTTGCCATGCTCACTTTATGAGATGTGTTACAACCAACCCCGAAATTTTTGGACGGGGCAGGTGGTACCACTCGACTTTGGACCCATTTTTCAGAGACGTGGATAGAGATGGCTAAACTTTGTTTAGTGCACAAGTGACCATTGATATCAAATATTCAAAAGACCCAGAGTAAACGGAACCAGAATTCGAGAATTAGGCTTTGGCAATGTTAGGCCTTTATTGGTAACATTTTTGTGAATCTTATATGTTGAANTATTTTTTGTAAGAAGAACGGATTTGCTGTGTTTAGAAGTTTATTTAGGAGACAAATACCCGTGTCGTTTTGAAAAACACATGAAGAAGTAATAGGGAAATTTGCCATGCTCACTTTATGAGATGTGTTACAACCAACCCCGAAATGTTTTGACGGGGCAGGTGGTACCACTCGACTTTGGACCCATTTTTCAGAGACATGGATAGAGATGGCTAAACTTTGTTTAGTGCACAAGTGACCATTGATATCAAATATTCAAAAGACCAAGCAGGTTATAAATACCTCCTGTAATTAGGAAGTAATCGACCTCAAAAGAAAAAGTGTTACAACCAGCCCCGGTCTCCCCTACACATCGGGATCGGCGGTGGCCATGATAAAACCTTTGAAGTGCGCTCGCTGTTCCTCCTGTCAGTATACATGTAATTCCTCCAAGATGGAATATACTTATCCTTTGTATAGTTATTCTGAGAGGCTAGGCCTAACGACTGGCATGAATATCCTGAAGGGACCATAGACAGACGAAAGGTAAAGTATTTTCTTTTCTTTATTTCTAGACCTCCATTAAGGAACTACCCTCGTCGATTCCACCACATTCGGAAGTCTGCATAGCATGACAATATTCCGTTTGCTGTAGAGAGACATGCATTAAATTATCGCAAAGAAACATTGCATTTTCTTCTTTATTAAAACACTTTCACCGCCAAAAACGGAAATTTCCGTTTTTTTCCGTTTTTTTGTGGTTTTTGCACAGTAATATAGATGGCAGTACCATGAACAACTGGAGAAAATTTCGTGAAGATCGGTCAAATGGTTTTGGAGTAACATCGTTTTGAAATATCCGTATTATTGGAGAATGCATTACGTAATATGGCCGCTAATGCATTTTTCTAATTTTTTTCTGATATTTGTGGAAAAAATGAAAAAAACGGCCTTATTTACAGACTATGTTCAAAAAAGTTTCGTACTGATAGCAGATATATTGGTATCAAAATGAAGCTGGCGACTTCCTTGTTCTGCTGGTATATTGTGTTAGGAGTTATCCCCTTCCTGTATTGAGATACTTTGTATTAAAATTAGGTAAATGTTAAAAAAATGTTGAAAAAGTCTGGCGGTGAAAGTGTTCTACTCTTAAGAGTCCTTAAGAGTGAATTCTCCTACAATCGGCCCAGATAATATAGGGTCGTATTTTAGAACGTTCCTTAACGTTAAGGTCGACCTTAAGTCTATTGTAAAACCATCGAGAACAATAGATTTAAGGTGGACCTTAATGTTAAGGAACGTTCTAAAATACGGTCCATACAGAATTGGAAAATCACTTCAAAATCGTCAAAATGGGATCTCATTTCCCAGACATGTTAGTTAGAGGTTGCATAAGAATAGAATTATCATCGAAGTTTATGAAAATTTAAGATAGAGGGTCTCAAATGGCTGTGGTCCCCCAACTTCACGCTACGCCTATTAAAATCTTCATCCACCCTTGGATAAACTGTTATCCTGGGTAGTTTAACGAACATTGTGGTCTCACAGAACCAACCAAAAAAATTGTAGAACCTTGCGTAATTTTGATGCAGATTTTAATACATGTTGGCGTGGCATGGGGTTGTGAGACTACACCAGCCATATTTGATACCTTCTCTATCTTACATCTGCAACAAGATTCCATGATTCGTTTTTGTCTGATCTCTGTTATCAACCGACAAGAGAATAAAATGTGGTGATTACGTCAGTGGAACCTCAGTGCACATTGATTTATGGGGTCACTTTACATGGACTGCTGCAATAAATCCAGGTGGCATTGGTGTCAAACTGTGTTGAGCTTCCACAAAAAAGTCACGGTAAATACCTAAAGTGGCAAGACGTCACGAGCACTGTTTGCCATTTGTGACCCTCCACCACAAAATCAGTCGCATGTCGCTCAGAAGTTGAGCCGCAAGATGACACCAGAAGAGGAAGAAATAGATTATTTCAGATTCCATAACAGACCGACAACATTGAAAGTGACCAACATTTAGGCCCGGTTGCACCAGTCATACTTGAGGTCGACTTTGTTCTCAAGCGAACCTCAACGTCGTTCTCAACCGCAAATTGTAATGGCAAATCGTATTACTTAGTTGAGGTCAACCTCAAACTTAACTTTGAGCATAGCTGATGCAACCAGGTGTAATGTATGAGGATGTCTCCCATATGACACTGCCCGCTTTATTGTGTGGCGGACACTCAAATACAGAAAGACATGTTTATCAGTGCCTCCCCTATTGTCGGGTCGCGGCTTATTCCGTCAGTCTTTTGTTGGGGGGCATTGACAAACGGAGGGCAGTGAAAAACATTACACCGGCCTTGGTCTCAACCTGCCAAGCTAAGAGCGACATGCGACTGGTTTTGTGGTGGAGGGTCACATTTAGATATGGGGAGAAAGAATAACTGGCCTTGAATCCTATCGAGTCGCCTGACAGCTCATACCAAACCCACAAGTCCCCCGATCCGCTTGTTCGGTTATATCTAGGAGAGGGAGATAGCGTAACCACCACTTTGAGGCGTTTCGCCCTCGTAGGCTTATATCCCCAGCGAAATCAGACACTCCCGGAGCCGAATGTAGATTGCTCGATATTCTAAAATACCTTGGTATCTCGTGCGTATGTTTCAAATGGATAATGCATTAGCCTCATTCTGAATGCAGCGGGTCTGGGTGGCACAACCAAGACCCCCGGCTCAGTGTTTCCATGGCGTCTGGCGTCCAGCATTTCTCGCTTCGAGCATTCAGTGAGGTTACTGCTGCGAATGTCGGCCAGATGGATACTGATCTATCCCAACGACGTTTTGTACGATCAGCTACATTTCCTGCGGATGGTCCGTTGACGAAAGTATCGCAAGCCGTCCCTGCCATAAATCGACCATGCTGTACATGTAATTATTTACTACCATGCTAGTAAATATTTTCTACCATGGTAGTAAATAATTCTTACCTAGGTAATAATTATTTACTACCATGGTAGTATTTTAATTCTTACCTAGGTAATAATTATTTACTACCTTGGTAGTATTTAATTCTTACCTAGGTAATAATTCATACTTCGGAAAACGGAAGTACGGATTATTACCTAGGTAAGAATTAAATACTACCATGGTAGTAAATAATTATTACCTAGGTAACAATTCGTACATCGGAAAGCGGAAGTACGAATTATTACCTAGGTAAGAATTAAATACTACCATGGTAGTAAATAATTATTACCTAGGTAAGAATTAAATATTACCATTTTAGTAAATAATTATTACCTAGGTGAGAATTAAATATTACCATTTTAGTAAATAATTATTACCTAGGTAAGAGCGATCTCATTTCGACTTCGAGGCGTTTCGCCCTCGTATATCCCCAGCGAAATCAGACACTCCCGGAGCCGATGTAGATTGCTTGATAACCAAGCGGGTGGAGAAGCACCGACTTCCGTCAACGTGGCCAGTTTCTACCTTTCGGCGTTAATGTTTGATATGATGGCAATCAAAGGAAGAGACCAAGGTCTACTGAAACCAGATAAAAGATTTCTGAAAACTAATAAAACTTCTATGTGGGAGACAATTTTCCAAATGTATACTTTTTTGAAAACCCTGTATTGAGCAGCTTGAATGCTCTCAATTACGGGGACTGTTTATGTCACAGTGATGTGACATTATGAAATAGAAAACGGGTTTCTAAGGTGAAAGACATTGCTTCCTACCAGAATCGAGCACGCCTTATACCACTAGGCCAAATCCCCATCTTCAAAAAAAGATGGCCCAATGGCCCATGTCTAAACGAGGCGTCCATAAGTACCCTGCGAGTAGTCCAAACAATCTCCGAACCCAAACAGTTTTATGTTATGCGAGGGGTCACAAATAAAGGAGATACAAGTAAAGAATATGAAATAGAAAACGGGTTTCTAAGGTGAAAGACATTGCTTCCTACCAGGATCGAACGCACAGACCCTCGCATAATGCATCAATCGCCAGCAATGTGACATTGGCAGTGAATGTGTTAACCTAACAACGGTAGTTATTGCAGAGTAATGATATTGACATTGATGAAGTCAGCGTTAGCGCTTATCACAGTCATCAACGGTGCGTGTTTGTGTTCTCATTCAGGAGATGATTACAATGATTTTTGAAAGTCATTAAATATTTAATGTGGTAGCGTGTTTTGCACTGTAGAGAATGCAGTTTTATGCGACAAGGGATGGCATTTACATGTAAAAAACGATGTCAGGCTCGAACTCACTATAGACTCTGGCTGGCCTACATCAAGTATTTCAAAAATCATTTGCGTAGCAGTAGGAGCAGCTTTATGTAGATCTACGATAGAGATTTCGATATGTAGCCAATACGTTGTAGCCAATAGATTGCCAGAGGAAAAGTTGATTTTGTGTGACATTCAATTGTAGTGTAAACGTAAAGGATCTTACGGTCTCATCAAGGATTACCAGCGTTGATTACTACCTGAGTGCCTGAATTGTGTGAACTGTGAGAGTACCTGAGTGGTCAAGTTGACTGTTACTCACGCTGAATCGGTTAATGTCGTCCTGGGTACACCTCATTATTACCCAGGTTAATCCTGGGTAATCCTTNTAGGTTTGTACAGTGCAACACGCTTCCTTGTTTGGGGCGGAGATAAATCAATTACAGACCAGCTACAGGTCAACGATGATGGGGAAGTAAAAGCTAGCAGATGGTTCCCTTCTGAGTATACTGTAGTACATGATGTAGGCATCAAGGGTAGTGATGTGTATATTCGTTGGGGAGCGTGGTCAGACAATCATCGATGGAAACTCTCAGTAGCGTCAACATATCTGTCGCCATCAGCGTTGTATCCGCAGAGCTTTCTCAATACTGAAAGCATCAGTTGCAGTTCTGCAGGAGACTTATGGATGTTAAAGTGGGTGAGAGGAAACATTTCGGTAGAAGGCGAAATGGAGCTGACGCAAATTCTGGATATCCGTGAAGGAAGATGGCGCCTTGAACGTGATGAAGACCATGTCATCGCCCTGAACGACGTTTTCGGACGGCCACTGAAACGGAGGAGCACAACTGGTGTTAAATTCTACATCCGCGGCAACCGAATGGTTGCATCCTTTCCAACAGTCAACGCTAGTGGGCGAAAGGCACTCGTGGAGTTATTTGTCCTCACTAACTGATAATGCATCATGTTGGCAAAAGACATAGGCCTACCAGTACCTAGGCAAACTCTGCCAAAATTATATACGTACTTTGAAACCTGTATGGAGAAGCTCATGGTGTGTGGGCAAAGAAATTCACCAGTCCTACGCCTACATGTATACATTGTACGATAAAGGAATCAACCATAAAGGTTACTACGAACGATGAACTTACTGAGGGATACACTTCATGTGTTACCACCAGATGTCTCTCACTGCCTGAATTTCGGCTTTACGTAATAGGCATGAGCTTCACATTTTTGTGGTGAAGAGGGACATGAACCTGTCAACTTGATGCTTTGAATTCCATTTCTGAGGATAACAGAGCGATTTTCAGCACAATTAGGTCTACATGTGCAAATGTACGTTAGCCTATTCAAATGTACACAGATGACCCTGCGCTCACATCGTTTGTGGTGTTCTCATTAATTCAGTCCTTTTGTATCATAAGTTCAACTAAGTCGGAATTCAACAAAATTTGCAGTGAACGTGCAGAAGGGTCTTGCCTATCATATGGAAAAGTCAGAATGCAAATCTGTTGAGGTTTAAAGGGATATTGTCCACATTTATAAAATGTTAAATTTGCAAGTTGAACCTTTATGGTTGATTCCTTTTATGATTGTACTAATGGCTAACTTTACCAATTCTGGACATTGAAACCAGGCCTGGGTTGTTAAAGGTGCTCTAATTCGAATTGTAAACATTACGGTGTGCCACCTATTGTCAACTTCTGGTACTAACAAATCAGATAAAATCGAATTAAATCTCACCTTTCGCAACTTTTTGTTTGTTTTTGAGTGTAAAATCATAAATATATTTCAGTTACAAGAATATTTATCAAGATAGATATAAAAATAGATAACATTAATGTTTTGGTATACATGTGCTGCCACCTGTCCGAGGAAAAATAACTATTATAATCAACCATGTAAATAAACAAACCGTAATGTTTACAATTCGAACTAGAGCACCTTTAAGTTAGTGCTATTTTGACGTTATCTCTAACGTGGTGTTATAACTGAAACGGGCTTAACTGATGGAGATAAGGCCAAGATAACACTAATGTCACGTTAGTGATGATACTGTTTTTAACAACCCGCCCCAGAATATATCAATGGACATCCTCTCAGAGCAGGGTTTTTACCTCGCTCCATCACTCTTAAAAAATTCTTGTCATCGCAACTTGTCTGCGAATATTGATGAGATGCTTTAGTCAGTCTGACGAATTACGTCATTCATGACACGATTTACTTGTCATGGCGAGTCGCACATCTCTGTGACGAGTTCAGTCTGTCCAGTTGACAAGGTCTCTAGTTATGGCGATAACTTTACAGGTGGCAGGACATTATTGCGCATGCGCTTCCCTCACATTTATCGCTCAATTTCTTGAACTCTAGCATGCTGTCACCATCTTTGCCACATTAGCCAGGAGGGTTTAGGGGTTATATCCAGTAGTTTATATATTTCATAGGTCGTAGGTTCGAATCCCGCCGTAGGCCCTGAAATTTGGGAGAGTTTTTCTTTCATATGTACCTGCTATTAGTACTTGTAACTACCGCATAACGGTCTCTTGGCGCATAATTTTTAATTTTTGTGTAGCCTGAATGACGAGATGTATTTGTTTCAATGATAAGATGTCTCTTTTCCGAGGATGACAAATTAAAAACTTGTCAATTGACAAGATAGACCCTGTCAATTTAAGCATATTCTGAGAACAAATTCCAGCTTGTCAGTACGACGAGAAATTCTTTAGAGTGCATGGCATTTCATCCACTCACACTTGGGGTGCGAGTGAGTGTATTAACATGAGGTAGACCGAAAGCCCTGCTATGGGACGATGAATGATGAAGAGGTGGAAGTTCCTGTGTTCTCGGAAATGAGTCAGCCTCCCATTTGGAGTTGGGGGAGGGAGTAGGACTGATTTCTGGATTTTTCTATCGCCGCCGCTTCGCAGGTGTTGCCCCTAATGATG
>NMRB01000331.1:274533-285535 GCA_002633025.1 Notospermus geniculatus | reverse complement strand
AAGGATTTCAGATACCGTACCAAGCACAAGAAATTTTGCCTCGGGGGTCATTCGCGTACTTTATAATTATGTATCATATAATTATGATCGAAATTATTTCGATCATCGATTTATGTTTATGACTGGTTATGTTTTGGTAGGCCTATTGGGGGAAGTAAAAAGAAGTAGAGGCCATATATGGGGTGGTCAGACTTGGCTTCCGCGCTTCAATTTATATCATTGAAAATTCTCTCTCAAGACTTCTTGTGTAGCAACGAAGGAGTTAATAATCCTCTCTGGACGCTGTGCATACGCAATTGCGCTTGGTAATTTGAGATTTAGATTTATTCTTGCAACTATCGCGACTTGTTTTTTTCTGAAATAAAGAGTTTCTGTTCTGGAAATGTGTGTTCTATTCTTGGACAAATTTGATGACGTTGGTCGATTAATAACTGTCTGGAAAGTTTTCATCCGGGTCCTTGTCCGTGTCCTGCAGTACATATGGTCTCTCGCTCACTGGCAATATTTCGTCGACACTGGGTGAGGTCAGATGTCTCAGTTAAGAAGTATAGTTACAGTTATGGTTATAGTTTAGTTAACGTGAGCCCTGAAAATCCTTGCTCACGTTAACTATGAGTTTACTGCTAGTTAACTCACAGTTAACTAATAGGTAACAACAGTGGGGAATCCCCATCACTTCCAGGTAATGATTCCTCTCTTGGAATCATCTCTGCAGTTTCACTGAAAGGAAAACATGACTGCTACTGCTGGTAAAAAGCGTTTTCGTTGGATTCAAGGCCTGATAATCCAGCTTGCATCATTGGAATAAACAACATGGCTGCCTTAACTTAACTGAAACATTTGACCACCCAAACCTGTTAACTATCAGTTAACGCCTAGGCGTTACAGTAACTACTGTACATTCTGTAATGCAAAGTTTAAACCAAAATTGGAAAAGCTTACGTTAACTACTAGTTGACTAAACTTTTTCCTAAACAATCTGTTGTAGTTTAGTTAACCTGTAGTTAACAGCAAGTTAACTAAACATTTCGGACGGTGGTCAAATCTCCCAGTTAAGGTTTAGTTAACTAAACTTTAACTGTAGGCCTAACTTTTCCTGTTAACTATAACATTTGATCTCACCCACTGTTTCCCGCAGGAAACTGCTCTCTGAGCGCCAATTTCAAATCTTTGCTTACGGGAAATGGCAGACGGAGGCACGGGCCTAAGGGCCGTATGCTTGGGTGGGACTTCAGCCAGACTTTCATTACAGTCTGACTTTTCTCAATGTTTCACGCAAAGAGTGCAAGTCCAACTTCAGCTGTACTTTAGGTCAAAGTCCGATCCAAGCTTACGGCTCTAAGAGAATAGCGTTTCCGTTTGAAGTATGTAAAATGAAGTCAGCAAATGTCAATGGGGTAAGATGATACATGTATGTCGAGGCGCACGACGACCAGCCCACGTCATAAATGTTTACGAACAAAAATACGTATACGTTTCAAAAACAAATATGTACGATGTCATTGTAATGTCTGTGTGTAGGCCTACTCTACCCAAGTCTTTCACGGCAACGAGAACAATTTGTTCACATTTGCCTGGCGCTGAGATTTAGGGGCCCATCGCACTATATTTACATGTATATGTACTTGTAGGCCTACTAACCTATCATCAATATTTACCCCCCGCCGAAAGTGTTTTGGCTTTGTGTCTTCTCTCGTTCACCTATTTATTTTCCCAACCATGTCATCCATTCCTATTGACAAGAAGATTTGTTTCTGTCGTTGCCTTGACACCCGCCATACCGGCCGAGAAGTAGGCGCGTAGCCGATTCGGGAAAATAACGGCAGTTCGATCATTTCCCTGCAGCCAGACAGAACACCAGGACAACCGGATTCAAGCTAAGGGTAAGCAGAATCTTCGTTGATCAATGAATTCAGGTTTGGGTCGCTAACTTGACACCATTAGTACGAATCATTGATATTGTCCTTTTTGTGTCTCGATATCATATGAAAGACCTGTTCTAACGAGTCGTCGGTCTGCCCGTTTTTTTCATACTTTGACAAAGATCTATAATGTACAGTAGGCTGGCCTATATACCCATACCGTTGTCACACCTATTACATACAATACAAACACACTCTATACTATACAATGTAGTATATTCAAGTAGGCTATCAAGAGAGTGATCGTAGCCTTTTATGTCAATAGCATTCAGCGTGATTTATATGGTCTGCACTTCATCCGTTTCTGCATCACAACGAATAACACACAACGAACAATAGGATTCTCCAGACTTGTTACACGATCAGATGGAGTAAAATCCAGGGCCGACCGCACAGAAAGTCCGATAGTGCTACCGGCCATATCCGCAGTTAGTTGAACAGCATTTTTCCATCAACTAAACCACCGAAACCACTATCCGACTTTCTATGCTGTCGCCCAGGGTCCGTATTCATAAACGTACTTAAGTCAAAGTATGACACTCAACTTCCTACTTAGGCGAACCGTCCTGAACAAGTGCTATTCAATAAACTACTTATCCTAAGTATCATGCTCAAAATCACACTCAAATCTAAGACACCTCCCGAGGTGTCTTAACTTTGAGTAGGTTGGACCTGTGCGGTCGGGAATCGTTCATTTGGCTGAAGACAATGGTGCGAAATGACCGCATTGATGTTCGCTGCGCAGGAGGAACTGGTGAGACGACGTGCAATCCATCGGGAACGGTTATTCTTTGCCATAGATGGCTCGTGTTGTTGTCTGTTCGACAACGCTGAACCAAATTTTCCTGAGATAACTCCCACAATCTTCGCAGAGACGGGACTTTTCTGCCTCCGTGAGGTTAACCTTTCGTTTAGACTTCGCCGACGCCTCCATACCAAATTGACCAAAATGTTTGATCGTGAACGACGGAAAATTGGATGAAATGATTTCCTAGCATGAAAATAGTTGTGAATAGAACCGGTCCTATGAATTTTAGTACGATTCAGAAAAACGGGATCGTGAGCGGCGGGGTTGGATATTTTTCTGTGCGATTAACCAACCATTTGAGTCACAGTAGCCATTTCTATACCCAGCTGTCAAGACATAAATTAAATGTATTTTATTTTCATGTTTGACGTGCACAGGCCTAATAAGCAGGGTTTCCACTACCCGAACCCGAACTGTATGCATATTTAGAGAATGTACCGATACTTTTGGTCTGTTTAACCCAAATCTTCTTTGGGCGCCGCTCCTTCTTTCTGTAAAATGGCATTGCCGCAGCAATTGCAGCCGTAGCCGTCATTATCTAGACTGAACGGGAGCCATATTCGATAAGATTTGATGAAATATATCCACCGTGCACGACGGGCGGCTACGAACTACAAAGTTTGACCAAAACCTTCGTCAAAAAAATTTGATCAAAACATTTGACCGAGAATGGCAGGTATAACACACCCTCCCGGCAGGAGTTGGATAAGATTGGTCAACCACAACCCCGTGGCGAGCGGCCAAACCACAGAAAAATTGACAAAATAACAATTGAAATGTGATTTCATTCACTGGGAACAACTTACGCTGAATGATAAGCATGATGTCTGAATCTAGGGATCATACTTAGCTGTGTGTCATACTAAGGCCTTTTATGAATACCAACATAAGTATCATGACTTGCTAAGTATTATACTTAGCGTTTATTCATGACTAAGTTAAGAACGTTTATGAATACGGCCTCAGGCCCTTTGTGCAGTCAGGAGGGCGATCGACATCAAGGTTTTCGCCAGTGTTCTGGTTTCCACCTACATCTCCGAAATGACCCTCAAGTATCATCTGGGGCCCGGTGGTCGAGTGGTTAGCGCGGCTGTGTAATGGGTCGGCGCGAGTTCGCTGTGGGCGAAGGCACACATGTATACATGTAGGTCTACACAAGGGACCCTAGCTATTAGACTCATATCACTGCTGTCAACAGTAGCCTGTCATGGACTCCATACCTCTAGTAAAAACCCAACAGGGTTATGTCGAGTGGTGATGATGACGATGAAGATGGGGATTTTTTTATGATGAGCCGACTTGTCGCTTGCATTCCTCATTCTATCTTTTCAGACAACGTGATGGCTACTGCTGACATTCAACAAAGCTTGGATGAAGTGAAAGAAACAGTGACATGTTCTATATGCATGGAGTTGTTCAACCAGCCCAAGGTGATTGGGCCATGCCAACATTCATTTTGTCGCGAGTGCCTCCGGCAATACATCGAAAAGCGCTCGAACAAAGGCTGCACAGAGACCGACATACCGTGTCCGTATTGTCGGAGGTCCTGTCAGTTGCCAAGAGATGGTGTGGATGGTTTTATGGACAATATCGCCCTGAGGGACATTGTGGAAACCGTGGAAAATTTGCCTTCAAGTTTGTTTTCCAGAGGCCAAGCAAAACCCGGTTGCTGTAATATCTGCAAGCTCCTTAAGCTGGTTGATGTGTCAGCAGTCCAATACTGTGAGACCTGTTCGTTGTATCTTTGTTCAGCATGCCACGGCCAGCACACTCTCTCACCTTTGAAAGCCGCACATACGGTTAAGCCACTGGCGGGAGTTTGTAAACGTCACAAAACGCCTTTGACCCATTACTGCCTGAACTGTATGAAGGCCATCTGCTTGAAATGTGCTGGACACTGTGTTAATGGTTTGCATGGGGTGAGTAACTTTGAGGAAACTTTAAAATCGTTGAGCGACTCCCTTCAGCAAAGTGTCGACCAGTACAGAGAAGATGAGATAAAGCAATGTTTGGATTCTAAGATTAAGCGGTTGGAGACACCGATTGACATAGCCGAGAAGGCAGGCAGCACAACGAAGGATGAAGTTCGAGATGCCGTCGCTACTCAAGTTAAGGTGGTTTCGGAGGAGATAGAGAAAATAGAACGAAAAAGGTTGGAATGCTATGCAAGCATGGACGCAATTAAAAATGAGATGTTCCCATATCAAGAAAGGCTGCGAGAGCTTACCTCCGTTTTAGCCGACTTGCAAAATGAAAACTTGAATATTGGCAAGCAAAGGCATGAAGCAGTGAAGAGAAGGACAAGGCTAAAGCAAAGTGGGAAGGCGGACATCGAGAGGGTGGATCGTTCGTATGACTCACATGTAGCTGCTGCTTCGGACGAGCGCCAGGAGGTCATGGATTCGTTGGAGAAGGCCAACGATATTCTTGATAGAGCTCGGCAGGCTTTGGACGGAGAGGAGACGGATGGTGGTGTGGTCGAGAGGATTGAGAGGCTAATGGACGTGAAGACTAATCTGACGAAAATTTCAGAAGCCGGACAGTCTACTGCCACGAGATATCAGCATCGTTTGGAGGAATTACCAGTGTTCAACCCTGATTCGACGTTACCATCATCTGATCAAGCCGACGGTATTACTTCTAGATCGAATGATGCAGCTGGTTTTGCTGTCAGCAACATAGGGACTACTATTCGACCTGGACCCGACTTCGTTCATTCTTTTCGTAGTTATGAAAGGACGGGTCCATGCTGTCGCGCCACAAAAACGGCGGATTTTGAAGTGCCCGATGGGGATGAGGTGAAACGACTGTTTCTGCTGTCTGGCAACCGCGTCTTGGCTGTTTGTAACAGTAAAATCAAGATATCTATCTTTAGACGGATTCGAGAATTTTTTGGGATTCCTCTTGTGTGTAAAAGGAGCATCATCTTCTTTTTTTTGGTCCCGGTGATAGCATCTCTGCTGCGATTTTTTTTTTCGGTCCCAATAGGCAGGAATGAATGGCTTCTGAGATATCGAATGCTTTCCTACTATCTTGACGATTATAACTACATGTATTATGACTATCATGACTATCTCGATCATGAAAGAGAACGTGTACAATTTGCAATCAAAGTCCGCGGCGTGTTATGCATGCTGTGTATAATGCTTGGGCAGTGGCAGGATGTTTGGATATGGGGCACATGGTCCCTCTCTCGCCTGTTTCGGCAAAAAGCACCGTCTTCTTCCTTGGTAATCCACCAATGGCTGCCGCCATATACCAGTGTCTGCAGAACTATAAAACATGGCCTGGAGTCGGCTGTAGATGCAACCGTGAACGAGTCCGAGCACATCGTACTTCTGCTGTGGCCAGCCCCGCGGACTGGTATTAGGATCATTGACTTGGATGGCGTTAAGTTAAGGGATATTGAAATCTACGACACGTTTTGTGGCCTGAAAACCTGTTTCAATCCGATACCTCATCCCCGAGGTATAGGTGTATACAGTACAACACGCTTCCTTGTTTGGGGCGGAGATAAATCTACTAGTAGGTACCAGCTACTGGTCAACAATGCCGGGGAAGTAAAAGACAGAAAATCGTTCCCTCCTGAGTATAGCGTTGTACATGACGTAGGCATCAAGGGCAGTGAGGTGTATATTGTTTGGGAATCGCGTTTTTATGAACGGAATCTTTCAGTAGCGTCAACAGATCTGTCACCATCAGCAGAGTATCCGTCGTACCTGCTCCATACTGACAGAGTCAGTTCCAGTTACGAAGATTTATGGATGCTGAGGTGGGGCGAGCGGGGAGACCTTTCGACGGAAAGCGAGATGGAGCTGTCGAAAATTCGGGATATCCGTGAAGACGGAAGAAGGCGCCTTAAACGTGATGACCATGTCATCACCCTGAACGACGTTTTCGGACGGCCACTGAAACGGAAGTGCTCGGCTGATGTTAAATTCTTCGTCCGCGGCAATCAAATGGTTGCATCCTTTCCACAAGACAACGCTAGTGGGCGAAAGATGCTCATGGAGTTATTTGCCCTCACTAACTGATAATTAGTCTCGCACCGCCAGCCTCTGATCTCGCTCCGCATCCTACGCTTCTAGGATCAGAGTCTGGCCCCAGATGCATCCATTTTGGTTATGCTAAGGGTTCCAACATCTCACGACAGTTGGCGCTCACGCACAGACGTCGATTAAACGCGCCATAAGATTTCTTAGCGTACCGCATTAACAATCCCTCAAATTAGTCTTATCGAGCTTTATGGCACATATTATTTAGATTTTAATAATTTTCTGTATTTTTATCACCGTTCCTGCGACATAATATTGGAGCTGAATCGATGCTCTGACTTAACGCATAGCTCGGTATAAATTTACATCCGGGTATTAAACACATCCTCAGCGTCCTCTATCGTCTCGCTTGGGAGTAATGGGGAAAAGCCGGATGTTTCCAGCTTAAAAGCGAGAGAATAGAAGAACGTGGCTACAGGGCGGGGGGGGGGGGCAAAAAGACTCAAACCTTTGCGGATCATGCAGACACCCCATGGACCCCAAATCTGGCACAAGGTATGCATCGAGGTTTCACCTTCGCCATTTCCTCCAGGGAGCGAAATACCGAATGAGCAGCCTGACAATGTGTCCCGGTATTTAAAGGGGCGCTCGTCGCTAGAAGGCGCTGAGGGTGTAAACACATCCTCAGCGTCCTCTATCGTCTCGCTTGGGAGTAATGGGGAAAAGCCGGATGTTTCCAGCCTTGTGGCTGATTCGAAATAGCCTTTAATAATACCAAAAACACGCAAATAACACTCCCAATACTCCCCAAAACTCCCAAAACCCAACACTCCCAAAACTCCCAACACTTGAGTTTGAATGCAGGACTGAATTCCAACAAGCCTAAAGGAATATACCGATCTGTCATGTAATGCCTAAAACGCTAAACATACGATCTATTGCACCCTTTTCGCCAGACCTCTTATATCCCTCAACAATGGCCCATTGTCACGGGTCACTTGGCCAGTTAAACGTAAATTATGGTTGTGAAACCGGGCTACAGAAAATACATGTACTTTCAAAATCCGTACACTGGTGGGCCGAAGGTTGGGGCCTCCATCCACCAGGCGCTGTTCATCTTGCCTCAAAGCAAACTCTAGCTCTAACGCACCACTACAACCGCTACCTGGAACTTCACCAGAATGGCATAATCCGCAAAATACCGACCCAGGAGGACGGAAGCCCCAACCTCCAGCCCGCGTAAAGAAAATCTCCACTTCGGTAGAATACCTTGGGCAGGAGGAAAAGGCTAACTTGCTCTTCATGGCGGCTTTCTCTACTCCAAAATTCGCTTTACATTCTTACNTCGCAAGGCTTAGAGCCGCCAATGGTACTGCCCAGCCTGTATAGACCAATGCACACCACCAGCAACCAACCCAAGCGAGCAAGGCTCCACGAACATGAACCCCTACTTCTATAGAGCGTAAGAAGCAGAGCGAAACCGGACAATGCACTGCAAAAGAGGTTCCAAGCTGAGACAGCTCCGCACGGGAGCGAAATACCGAATGAGCAGCCTGACAATGTGTCCCGGTATTTAAAGGGGCGCTCGTCGCTAGAAGGCGCTGAGGGTGGCATGTCCAGGATCAGGTCGCGGGTACCCGGATGTGATTACGAAAATACTTCGTTTATGGCCAGACCCTCCGGTTGTCTGCTGCGCGAGACTAACCGAGGGTCTGGCTGAGCGAGACTAACTGATAATGCATTATCATGTTGGCAAAGGCTTACCACGGCAAATTCTATACATTGAAACCTGTATAGAGAAGCACATGGTGGAGGCAAATGGATTCACCAGCCCAACTAGACTAGATGCGAACTCTACCAAATCGAAACAAGGGCAGGTTTGTTCAAAACACAGTTAGTGCTATTTCTTGACGTTTTCTCTAACGCGGCGTTAACTGAAGTGGGCTTAACCCTTTCGGTCCTAACTAAAAGTGAAAAGTGTCCATTTCGTAACATGAATTTCTGATGTCCCTACAAAAACGCGCCTAGCTCCCAAAATATGCAACCAAAACAGGTGACAAGACACTCATTCTGGAGGCAACTAAATGGGCCACGACCTCATGGAGGTTTGCTTCTTCCAAAATGTCTGAGAGAAACAGGCCAGAGCCGTTAAAACGCAATTTTAGCCAGGTTTCTTCAAACGGAGCAAAATCGCGTATTGGGGGGGGGGTAGTCTCGCATTAAAAAATATGCAAAGCAGACATCAATCGGTCTACTGGTTACGATTCTAGGTCAATTTGAATGTGCGAGGGTGTGTCCGGGCCAATCTCGACCAAAGTCGAGACTCGGCGCGAAAGGGTTAACTGATGGAGATAACGACAAGATAGGGCTATCGTCACGTTAGTGACAAGTACCGTCCACAGAGTATATCAATGGGCATCCTCTCAGAGCAAGGTTTTTTTTTACCTCGCTCCATTTCATCCGCTCACACTTTGTGAGCGACTGTATGAAGATGAGGGAGGTCAAAGCGTTGCAGTGGGGGAATGATTCTAATGAAGGGTGACTATGAGCCATCGTTGCCAGATGGTTGCCGTTAACCGGTTGTATATTTTGTAGGCCTATTGAGGGAAGTAGGCCTAGATAAGAAGTAGATACCATAGGGAGTGTTAAGGCGCCACTCCACGTGACAGTTTTCTATCGAAAGTTTGCTGTCAGATAGTCAATTATTGCTGTCTGACAGCGATAATAAAGCTTGGCTTCCGCGTTTCAATTAATATCATTGAAAATTCTCTTTCAAGTTTTCTTGTGTAGCAACGCAGAATTTAATAATCCTACCTGGACACTGTTCATTCATTGTAAACGCTAATATACTTTGCACTTTTAGAGTAGGCTACATTCATTTTTGCAACATTCGCGAACAGTTTTTTTCTCTAAAATAATGAGCTGCTGTAAGCAGAAATTTTTAGATTATGCAGTAATTGGTACAGTTTGGGCCAATTTAAACAGAAAACACCATCTGCCATGGCAATCTACCAGTGGCTCCCGCCAAATACCAGTGTCTGCAGAACTATTAAACGTGGCCTGGAGTTGGCCGTAGATGCAACGGTCAACGAGGACGAAAATATCATACATGTAGTTCTACAGTAGCCAGCCCAAAAAAGAACAAAGTTTCCGCTACCGGTTATGTTTGTATTGTTGCGTGTAGAATCCATACGGGGTGTTCAAGCTTGTTTTATTTGCTTCAATTTAACCCTTAGAGCGCCGATACCGAGTGGCCTATACTTGGTGCAACAGTTCTCTTTTTAAGGACCATTACCGAGTTTACTCGGTACAGGTCATTAAATTAAAATTTCAAAACACATGCAGTTTTGGCAATTGTTTTTCTTTTTTCGGAAAATTTTTTTTCCAAAAAAAACCCGGTCACGGGGGAAGGAAAAGTTGAAAAAACCCGGCGCTCTAAGGGTTAACACAAATGTAGCATTGTAAATATAAAAATTCTCTTTCAACTTGAAGGCTTTATGTGTACCAGCGTTAAAGGAGATAGACGTCCAAGTTGTAAACACGATATTCACTAGTCTCGGTCACCCAGCCGCTCGGTCACCCAGCCGAATCTGAGGACCGAACGTTTGTATCGCAGTACCTGCGGAACGAAACGGTTGGCTGCGCGAGACTAGATATTCACTTCAGTACATATCACCGATAATAGGTGGCAGCACAGCGTGGATAGAGAACCAGTGAGTGGTTGAGTGAGTTGCATTGGACCGGGCACCAGTCTAACGATCACGGGGCGCTACTGGTGCTGCCACCTTCACGAAGGAATAAAACTAGTTTGCCGACCACTGTTTGTAAACAAACTGGTTTGTTTACAACTTGGACGTCGAACTCCTTTAACGCAGAATTTAATCATCATCACTGGTTTACTGTGCATTCAATGTAACGCAATATTATACTCAGTAAGTTTAGATTTGTATTCATTCTTGCAACTATCGCGAACTTTTCTGAAATAAATAGCTTCTGTTGTGGAAATGTGTGTTTTAGTTTTGGATGAAATTGAGGCTGATGGATGTAGCCTATACGTCGATTCGTCATACGAATCGAGGTTCAAGTTCTGCTGCATGATCCAACGTAATCACCCCAGACAACCAAACATCTCAACACCATTTCCCGCGCACCATAACTATAGCACAGTGTATATGCACACTACACTGCACTGTGTCATCGAGTACAGTGTCAGTTGCCATTTCTGTTGCTGTGTGTACAAAACGGTGTACGGTAAAAAAGGCACTGGTAAAAAAGGC
>NMRB01000331.1:262146-274214 GCA_002633025.1 Notospermus geniculatus | reverse complement strand
CGTATTGTTTACGTCTGGGAGCGTGAGTTACCCGGTACTTGTAGCCCCCCCCCCCCTCCCCAGAACTTAGACATCTTCCCAATCTTCTTTATCCACTGGCAGTCATGAATAACCGCACCCAATTCAAGGGGGAGAGCTAATTCTTGGATGTCATTGCTTGAAAGATGGAGGTAGAACCTTAAAACTACCGAGAAAGGCACCCAGAATAGAACAGAAAAGGCCTACAAAAAGAGTGGGAAAATGCAAACATACAAATCCCTTCAATGTCGGACCAACTGGGATTATCAATGGGAAATGAACAAAAATCTGCCATAAATGAAACATGATTCCCTATTCCACCACCTCGTGCAGTTTTCTGACAAGTGTGCCTTTTTACCTACCCAGTGATTTTTACGTGCCTTTTTTACCGGTGCCTTTTTTACCAGTGCCTTTTTTACCGGTGCCTTTTTACCAGTGCCTTTTTTACCAGTGCCTTTTTTTACCGTGCTTTTTTTACCGGTGCCTTTTTTACCAGTGCCTTTTTTACCTGGATTCGTACAAAGCACTGCGTCATGCGTACTGTGGTACACTGCTGTGGCAGCTGTGATTATTGTGTACGTGCTCATATGTGTACATGTACGTGCATTATATGCATGCACTGGGTTACATTGGACCTACATACCGCAACGCCAATGTGACGTCTTCCGTGTGGGACCAAACGTGACCAGGTGTAACGTTTTTCAGTGTGGCTATTTTTCTGTGTGATTCCCATTGTTCCGAACACACTCGGAAACGGACTCGCCGTTTCTCTGTGTGTCACGACTGTTAGAAGTCAATGCATATAGTGGAAAAGGTCCGGAACGAAATTTGATTGGTTGGAGCCCTAATTTGGAATATAATAGGAATTCCCTTAAAAATTAAGCCATGCACGTCGACATGGTCGAGGCCTACAAAAGGAAACCACAGTAACGAGACGCCTGCACGTACAATACAACTATTGGTTCCTACCAAATATGGCAAACAATGGTTTGAATACAAAGAAGTTAACATAGATATTTTGGGCGAAAGGATCTTGTAAAATCTCCGACAGCGACCGGCTGAACGACAATGTTTATATGCAGCGGGAATTCCCTTCTTCATGATAACGTTATTATTTTTCCGCGATCTTATTCCAAGATTCAAGGAATTGCATCGACTCTCATGCGACTAGCATGCGTCAGCTAAAATGCCGGAATTTTGTGCCGAAGGTTGCGTTTTTCTCAGCTGAGTATTATAGAAATCAAGATAATGTCAACGTCTTGCAATAGATAAACATGTTTAGAACGATTTGAGCATATTGGTAACCTGAAATTCGATCTGAGAACTCCAAAAAATGCTTTTGAAAGTGTGATAAATTCACAGTAGAGGCCTCCTGCGCATGTCCAGATTGGCTACTTCCGGTCTTCAATAATATTCTATTGGCTCTGCTGTGGAGGTAGGCGTCGACTGAGCCGATTTAGCGACGTCACCGTACTATTTTTAGGAGGGCTTTCTCCATGTTGTGGCCGTTCTCCGAAAGGTGTCGCCTCTATAGCAAATTCCCGTCGTGGTGTCGCCCATTGTCAAGTCGCCGCTTATTCCGTCAATCTATTGTAATGTCACACTGGCACACGGTCCTCACTGAAAAACGCTACACCCGGGACGTTACAACGGTCTGGGAAAACTAGGCAGAAGTCGCCAGTATCTGACAAAGCCCTTGTCTACCCTATTAGGTCATCAACTCATCACTGAAGAATACTGTAACAGCTTGATTCCATCCTTTGTGGTATAACCATTGCTGTAACCATTTTAGGCCTAACCATTTCATCTTGGGAGACTTGTGTCTGGTTTGTCACAAATACGGCCGCAGAACACTATGGGCCGTCGTATTCACCAAGGGTGATCATCGCGCGATTAAGACTTCACTAAATGCACACTTCCACCATGCTTTTGAAGAAGGTACACGCGTCTAAGGCTAAGAATCCATTCACGCGATTTTCGTGCCGCACGATGTCGCATCCTTTGTCCACGACCAACGCGGCGGAAACAAACAATGCTTTCGAGCGTCTGCGGCAAGAAAATCGCGTGAATGGATTCTTAGCCTAAGCCTAAGCCTAAGAATCCATTCACGCGATTTTCGTGCTGCGCGATGTCGCATCCTTTGTCCAGGACCAACGCGGCGGAAACAAACAATGCTTTCGAGCGTCTGCGGCAAGAAAATCGCGTGAATGGATTCTTAGCCTAAAGCTGCATTTAGCTGACACGCGGAATGCGGTATAGGGCCGCGGAATCCCCGGCGGAAGCGATTTGTTGTATGAGAAATGCATTGAACTTTCCGCTTACCGCGTTCCGCAATCCGCATACCGCGTGCAGCTAAATCCAGCTTAAGAGTCCATTCACGCGATTTTCGTGCCGCGCGATGTCGCATCCTTTGTCCAGGACCAATGCGGCGGAAACAAACAATGGTTGCGCCGCGCGGCACGAAAATCGCGTGAATGGATTCTTAGTCTTAATCGCGCGATGATCACCCTTGGTGAATTCGGCCCTATAAATGTCTCTCTACCTGGTGGAGCTATCAGTCAGGCAAAATTGATAATAATGAAATAAAATAACTGTGAAACACTTGTCATACTAACTGAAAATTTATTACGCTACAAAAATGATACAATAATCACGACATAGAGCCAGTAGAGTAGGCTAGGAGATCACACTGAATACACGCAACTATAAGTTAGAATGTATAAAGCTAGGAATCCACTGCTGATTTTCTACGTTGCAACTTGCTTTGCAACCTGCTACCTGCGATTGAATACCATCACAAGGAACTGATAGGCTACCGGTCGCCGACCGCTTGCCGACTGAAATTGACCACATCTTCGCCATTGGTGGAAATCACGTACAGCGAGTCCACTACGGCGATCGAGTGCCCAGTTGCAACGCAACCCAGTTGCAAAGCAAGTCGCAACGCAAAATCAGCTTGAAAATCAATGGTGGATTCCTAGCTTAAAACGTGACTGATTTCCTTTGGAATGATATAAAAATTCCGACAATCATCCAAGTTTGGATTCCATCATATTGCCCTACCCAACACATGGAATTGAACCAAAGACAACAAGAAAAGGGCATCGAACCAGGTATCGGAGACCTGAAATTTTCATTTCATCTTGTAGCTCACGTCATGTTACCTGGGGTACGTCACATTTCCAGGTCTGTAGCTCTTGCAGGAACAAAGTTGTGACAGACTGAACAGACACACACACAGACATACACCATGACCAAACACAATATGGTTTCTTGAGATCGGAAACCATAATGACAGAGATACTGGTGTAATATCTGTAATTATTCACCGTCTTCCAGCCTTTTCCTACAACACCCCAGAATTGGCCACAATTTGACAGGGGGACACAAACACTGGCGTGTCAATTTTTACAAGGGTTTCCAAACAATGTAGGGGAACACTTGGCGACTTGTACAATGACAGATGTTACATCGGAACAAAAGTAGGCCTACCTACGACTTGTGTCTCTTCAAATTGATGAAAATTTCAGACATAAGTGAGTTTTCGCAACCGTCCTTTTAGGCCAATGAATACGCTGTTATGTTTTTTTTGTTTGGGACACTCAGAAAATCTCGTAACCTAAATGTAATCGTAGGTCTATCTGGCGATTGCGAAAACTCTCCAGTTTGTCAAGTGCATCACCGATTCCATCATTCAGGACTATCAAGTCAGACAGGGTGATAATTTCATATGTTACGTATTCAAATCATTTGACACACAGTGGCTTATCATTCGAAGTGCCAGACATATTCAAACACAATACATCGCAAGATGGCCTAGTTTCTGATATCATGTCTGCTTGCATGTGTACAAGCACGATCAATGATGTATTCAGATCAATTGTCGGTAGAATACTACAGTACTCTGATACAAATTCTCCGCCCTCCCGTTTTTCTATATAATTTTCATAACAGTGTGTAACCTACCAGGAAATCTCGCCTACACAATAGCCATCGAATCTTCCGTTGATTTTAACTGACAACAAATGCTTACATGTATGTACAGGTCTATTCAATACAGCCAAAAATTCATAAACTTTTGAATTTTTGATGAGAGTGATGTAAAACATTACAAATGGAATTAAAACCGTTAATTTGTCAAAGATGAGGAATTAAGAGGCTGCCTCGCTTTAAAAACTCCGACTCCAGTAGGACAAGCAAACAAATCTTTAGTTTATCGTCCTCCGCCCGCGCCAATTTTCAGCGCCGTGCAAAACTTTTTTTTCTCAATTTGAATTTCGCGCCATGCCGCGTATCACAGCGCCGCCAAGCGGTAGATCTGTAAACAACAGTTTCCAAAGCCTGCTCTTCATGCATTTTCAGCGTTTTCAATAACCATTTACAAAATGTAAGTGAACTGTGAACTTTTTTGGTGACATAACATGAGATCAGGAGGAGCTGATTTTGTAATTTCTTCATACCAAAGTAAAATAAAAAATAAAAAGTGCTTCCCCCTTGCCTATTATCAAGAACCACTCGGACGATAAACTAAAAATTTTTTGCTTGCCCTAAAGGATGTAACACTTTTTTTATTCATGGGTTGTAGGAGTTTCAAAACACATAAAAATAGTTTCACCTTCACCAAGCTTATTAAAAGTTGTACATGTACAGGAATGGGCCCTAATTAATTAGATGTTGGATATCAAACACTTTCTTTGATCAAAAGTGTTACATCTTTATACAACATCCAAGTTTTTGAAGTTAAGTTTTAAATTTCAGACGAGACAGCCTCTTTAATTGAACTCAGGTTTAATCAAAGCCCGCAGCGAATATTTAATGATGACGTCATCAGATGAAATACCTGGTGAGATGACAAAGATTGCTGCCATATTTTGGACGGGAACGAACCAGTGGAAAATAGATTTGACTGATTCACTGTAGTTACTGACAAGTAAAAATACCAAATATTGATACAAGTTCACTCATCCCTTTTCATGAAATACTCTACTCTGATAAACTGGAGCGTTAAAGAGGCTAATATACCACTCACTGCAGAATTACCAATAATCTGTCCACTGAGACATGCTTCAGTGCTACGCAAGTGTAGTGAAAGAAATAAGAGCCTACGAACGTAGATCCAGGGCCGTATTTAAAGGGGGCGAGGGGGACAGTTGCCCCCCCCCCCCGAGCCAACCAAAAAACGTGATTTTCATGCGGATTTTGGGCAAAAAACGGCAAAAAGAGGTCTTCTGCCCCCAGAGAGGCTTCTGCCCCTCTGGACCAAAAAAGTTAAATACGGTCCTGAGATCCCTGTCATAGTATGCTGCATCTTAAAGGAGCTGGACGTCCAAGTTGTAAACACTCACTCACTGGTTCTCTATCCACGCGACGCCTGCGGTGCTGCCACCTATTGTCGGTGATTTGTACTGACGTGAATATCGTGAGTGAGTTGCATTGGACCGGGCACCAGTCTAACGATCACGGGGCGCTACTGGTGCTGCCACCTTCACGAAGGAATAAAACTAGTTTGCTGGCCACTGTTTGTAAACAAAGCAGTTTGTTTACAACTTGGACGTCGAGCTCCTTTAAAGGGACCCTAGAGACAGCTTTTTAGTGCCTATTGATATGATTACTAACACAGAGTTGGTTGCATGAGGATGCAACTTGGGGGCAACATTTTTGAAGTAAAATTTCATCAATGTCCACATTTAATTCGCAATTCATGAGTTCATGGTTACTAGCGCCACCTGTTGCGTAGTGGAAGTACTAGTAGCCTAATAGCAAGCTGCCTCCAGGATCCCTTTAACAATGAAAACACAAATGAAAAATTTCGAAACTGAAATTGGACAATTTTTCGGCAAATTGTATATGTGGCTTTTTAATGCATGACAGCGTTACCCTTCCACACTAGTTTCCATGCTGTTGACCAAAAGATCGGTGGGCTGGCGGTTCCGCTTTTTGACAAAATATACAGTTAGGCCGATAATCGTTGCAATGAAAATAATGGCAATGATAACACCAATGATTATCCACGTTATGGTGCCTTTCTTGTAAGGTTCGCTAGGCCCGAGAGTCGGCTCAGGTGCTAGGACATACATTTCATAGGAAGTAGTGATATTTCCGTAGCGGTTGCTCGCGAAGCAGGTGAAAGTGCCAGCGGTTGTGTTGTCAACGTTAAAAACAGTTACCTGGGTTCGGTCGGTGGAATAAATAGTCCTGTCCACCGGAAGTGGGTGACCGGAAGTGACGTCATACACGATGTCCGGTTTCGGCGAACCTGACGCGTTGCAGAAGAACGTTATGTTGCTGCCTAATTCTGCCTTTAAATCGATGTGACAACAGTTTGTGATATTTGGAGCGTAGCAGAAATGGTCTTTGGAGACTTTCTCCACGTCCTGACCGCGTACGTTCTCCGGCTTGTTACAAATCATAGACGTCGTGAAATTACTCTTCTCCAACCATTCCTTCGTTTTCTCGATCGCTTCACACGAACAGTCCCATAAATTCTGAGCCATTTGCACCGATACCTTCCTGTCTTGGAACATCTGAAGCATGTCGTCCGAAATCGTTTCCAGCAAATTCATATGCAAGTCTAACCATTTTAGTTTCTCCAAGTTATCGAATGTCCCGGGCGCGATGGTCCTTATTGACGAAAATGACAAGTCAAGTTTTTTCAGGTTAACTAGCGTTTGGAAAGGACCTGGGTTCAAATGTTGCAGTATGCTTCCCGCCAGGTTAAGATCCTGCAAACTCGTACTGTCTATGGTGAAATTACTGAGAACTCGCAGGCCACATCCGGAAAGGTCGAGGGATTTTAGCTTCGAGAGTCCGGTGAAACTTTTATCCGGGATACTGGGTAGCTTATTTCCCTTGAGACTGATGTTCTCGAGCACTTTATTTCCTTTAAAGGCGTCCGATTTTATCTCTTGCAAGCCGTTTCCTTCAAAAGACAACCGTTTCAATTTCGGCAACTGTTTGAATTGCTCTGGCATTAATTTTGTCACGTTATTGTCATTGAAAATGAGTTCGGTCAAACCTGGCGCGAAAGCCCCCATCGAACTAAAAGGAATATCAGTAAGGCTGTTGTTGGATATGTCCAGGCTTGTCAGTTTCGTTAATCCAGTGAAAATTGTACCGTTATTGAAGAATTTGTTTCCGATTCCGGCGAATTTTAACTTTTTAAGGGGTTGCTCTCCGAACAACTTAAACGGTTTCGGCTGGACCTTCCGAGGCGGGGTCGATTGAGATAAATCCAGGTAAAGAAGATTCTTATTAATTCCCGTGAATATTCCTTGACCGATTTCATCGAAGTTGTTGTACGCTAAACTTAAATTGGTCAACTTGCTGAAACCTGAGAAGGCGCCATCTTCGATTCTGCTAATGTTGTTGTTGCTGAGGTCTAATTGGTTCAATTTCTCTCCACCGGACAACTTGTCAATCATTCCAAGGTTCCGACAGAACGTAATGCTTAGTTTTGTAAGGGCCTCGTTATCAGCAGTGATGTTGCCGGGCACGCTTTCCAAAGGATTGTGCTTCAAGGTTAAGAATTTCAAGTTCTTTAATGGACGAAATGCGCCGTCCTCAATGGTCTTTACTCCTGCTGAATAGAACGTAAGGCTGGTTAATCCTTTCGCTGTGATATTTTCAAAGGTATCCGATTTTATTGACGGAACACTGGCATTGCTCACAGGTCCGCCAATCAGAAGACTCGTTGTATCCGAAGAAAGGTTTGCAACAACGGCGACGAGTCCTTGGTAGTCTACACTCGGACACGCAACACTCTTCAGTTTGCACGTGCAACCGTCTGGGCATGCGTCAACGTATGCGGCGAGCAAAAGGAAGGAAGCTATAAAAAGGGGTGTCATGATGTCTGCTGAATTTCGCAACGCACGAAAATTTGTTCTTCCACTGCTTGTATTCCGTGGATTCGATACGTGTTGGTGCCACTTGGTTTTTGTCCTCGACGACAGTTCGAAGATAGTTCAAAACGCGGTTCCACAGTGTCTCACAGCAGGCCGAAGTCACAACGTGAATGCCAATGTCTACAGGCGTAACCAGCTTTCTCGGTGTCACGCGCGCAGTTCCCAGCAATTCTGCGGTGCATCGAAAGTCCTTAGCTAGTTTTATGTCAGTCTGTCTGAAGCCCAAGTAGGCCTAAGACGTCAATATCGATTGTCACTTGAATATCGCGTAGATGTCTGTGGCCTTTACCTAAATCCCAAGATAAGACAAGAAAGGCATTAATCACGACGACCCCCGAGGACACTTCAGACATCAGCATGACGTGCCGCTTGCGTAATTTCACGATCAGCGTTCACTGGACGTAAATCAGACCCTTGGAACTTATCAAATCAATGATTTTAGTCGTGCCATGTTAAAGGGAGACATGCGAAAAATATTGCCCGGCGGGCACAAGTTGTCTGAGTTGTAGCGCCGTCTGTTAATACACGGTGACATTACGCTATATCACAGGCCCCTGTAGAGCTATTAGTGAGCTTAGAACACGTATCTAACCAAAAAACACTAGTTTGTAAAAAACACACCCCGAGCTCACGAATTTATAAGCTCGTGGTGTGTTTTTAGATACGTGTTGTGTTTTTTAGATACGTTTGGTTAGGAAAGTGTTCTTAACTCACTGATAGCTCTACAGGCGCCTGTGATATAGCGTAGTGTCACCGTGTATTAACAGACGGCGCTACAACTCAGACAACTTGTGCCGGCCGGGCAATATTTTTCGCATGTCTCCCTTTAATCAAAGTCTGTGTTCCTTGACTTGCATTTGGAACCGTGGAAAGGAAACTCAGACGGAACTTGAATTTTGTGGAGTGGTGTGGTCCAGTGGTTAGCGAGACGGATTCCTGATCAGAGGGTCCCGGGTTTTTTCTTGACCAAGAAAAACACGTCCGCTTGTGACGTTGAACAAGTCACTTTGCCTGACTTGCTTCACCCCACCCAGGTGTAAAAGGGGTACCTGGCTGGTAGTGATGGTCTATGTGAATGTTAGTCCAAGAGCGCTGAAATCGGCTGCCGGGACTGTAATACTCCCCAGGGAGTGGAGAAAGTAAATTGGAATGAACAGACCTATAGCTGGGGTAATAATGTAAAGCGCATTGAGCAGTTCAACTGGAAATGCGCTATATAAGAACTCACATTTTTTTTAGTTTTATTTTTTTTAATGCTAAAAAGTAATTGTATGCCAGCTTGTAGTTAGAATGTCTTTCGTAAGGAAAAAAATGGGGACGATTGCTTTTTGCTTTCTTCCACGCACCGGAAAGAACACAGGTATCTTTACTCAACGTCGCATGGGACAGTAAAAAGACATGGTGCCCTGAACCTTGTGTCTTTGTAAGGGCGAGTAAAAGACCTCATTCAAGTAGGAAACATGATTAGTCTGTGATGGCCTCTTCCGTAATTACCAGGGCCACTAATGCTATGGCTACGGCCCTGTGGAAAAATTGAATACAGGCAGGGCAGTACCAACATGAATAAAAATTCTAAAAAAATTTCTTCCATAAATTTATCAGCTTTCAATGACCACAGTAGAACGACTAAGTTCACGTTAAGTGCACCGAAAGTGTCACTACAAAAGAAGGAAGCAAATTTGATAAGGAAATAAGAGCAGTAGTACAGACTTATTGTAATGGCCTACTGACCACTGGATCGACTGATGATAAAAAGAAGAGTTTTAAGTGTTTATCAGAATAAAGAGAGGTCACTTTCATGTGTACCTGATTATCACAACATAGGCCAAGTAAAGATCACACACATACTAACTCTAAAATAAGCATCATTTCCAAACTTCAATGCTGTTGTCCAGTTCAAGTTCGATTCCATGATTCCTCTGGCCTTCTGCTTGGCATACCATTCAAACAGAGCACGCTGGCAAGTCTACAAAATCCGCAGCGTTTGCGAGGCCTGTTAACTAAGTCACATTGACAATTCGTTTCTCAACAGAAGGGCATACGATACCACAGGACGGTTCACATCGACGAGCGATATTTTCGGCATCCGATCGGGTGTAAACGATCTTGGAAATTCTGCCATGTGGAAACTGGCTAGAAGCTGTGATATGAATCATTACGACGATGTCGGCGTCTTGATCGCGGGTCAGATGCCGACGCCCGGTGTCTGAAGTACGAATAAAGCCTCACACTGATGTTGTGTAAAAATCCCGATTAAAAGGAGTAGGGCTACTCGCTGAGGGCATAACATCGAGGGTTCGAACCACCCTGTGTAACACTATCTCTCTTTTCTATAGGTACAAAAGAGCGTTTTAAAAATCCCGAGTAAAAGGAGTAGGGCTACTCCCTGAGGGCATAGCATCGAGGGTTCGAACCATCCTGTGTAACACTATCTCTCTTTTCCATACGTACAACAGGGTTTTAAAAATCCCGAGTAAAAGGAGTAGGGCTACTCCCTGACGGCATGGCATCGAGGGTTAGAACCACCCTATGTATTGTAACACTATCTCTCTTTTCCATACAACAGCGATTTAAAAATCCCGAGTAAAAGGAGTAGGGCTACTCCCTGAGGGCATAGCATCGAGGGTTCGAACCACCCTGTGTAACACTATCTCTCTTTTCCATAGGTACAACAGCGTTTTAAAAATCGCGAGTAAAAGGAGTAGGGCTACTCCCTGAGGGCATAACATCGAGGGTTCGAAGGTCCTCATCCTGAGTAACACTTCCTCCCTTTTCCATAGGTACAACAGCGTTACTCCTTATTCCCAAAATTCGCATCAACTCGTTTCTGAACCTTGGGCCCGATGCAACGTACAGAAAGAAGTTAATTGCATTATTCGTGTAGCTCATGACTTGGCAAATTGCATACCCGAGTTCGAATCGGGCTTTCTTGATGGGTGGTGCGTAGTTCCAACCTGGGTTGAACTGATAGAATAGGGTCTGCGGACTGCAAAGGATGCCGAATGCAATCGTTGTGACAATCATGATGATGGTGTTGTTGGTGATCTTGTTTTTTGTCCTCTCGCGTTTGAAGTTCATCATTCGTATTCGCAGCAAGATGCACGTGTTGCAGAAAGCCATACCAGCGAAAGGGATAATCCAGTACAAGCTACGGATAACGTAAGGGAAGATTTTGCTCTCCACGTAAAAGTACGGCTCAATTGGTTTGCACGCATTCCCAACCAACCTTCGCGTCCATGCAGTCCGTAAGTTCACAGCAACAAGGAACAGCGTAATGCCCAAAGCTATGAAGATGGATTTCCTATATGTGAAAAAACCTTTGGATTCCGCAGGCAAGCAAACGGCGAATGCTCTCTCCACTGCCAATATCAGGAGAATCCATGATGTCAGTTCTATGAGAAACTGACGTTGCATGGTCCACAAAGTGCAAAGGAAACTAGTCTGATTTTGTAAGTATATTCCATTGACTTTGGCAATTGTGTCAGGCACGCATACGACGTAAATAGTCAAAAGATCAGCGATCGCCAAGTAGGAAAGGTAGAGACTTGTAGTTGTGCCCTTCAAGGCCCTGCTTCTCATGACAATGAAGGACAGGATGTTTCCAATTGTTGCCGTGGGGACGAGAATGATTGTGGCCACAAGTCTAATGTAAACAGAAATTCGAAACTCAATGATGTCCTCATAACGAATTGTCTCAAATGACGTGGATGTAACATTTTCATCCATAAAATCTATTTCTGTTGAACCATCCTCCGTAGGTGAGTTTGTCACATCGGGTAGATAAGTATATGATTCCATTTTAGTCCACCAGGGAGTTGCTTGAGTTGAATTAACGAATCCGATAAAATGTGTTGCGATCCTGAAAAAAAGTAAACAATTTTAATAGGCCGGGTTTATTTGGCAAGCATGCTTGCCAAGCAGTTCCCTTTTTCGTCCTTATTTAGCAAGCGTGCTTGCCATCTAATGCTAAAAAATGTCCCTATTTGGCAAGCATGTCACGCCCCCTTATGAATATTAATCAGGATATGTGCTTGCCATATTATTCAGCACGTTTGGCTATTGGGCAAGCAAATACGTCAGTTGTTTGTTATAACCTTGGAGGAAGATTTAACCTATGCAGGTGGTAAGCAAGGGCCAAGGGAGATCGGG
>NMRB01000331.1:241264-261915 GCA_002633025.1 Notospermus geniculatus | reverse complement strand
TAAAGCCTCGCTTATGTCGCCCTTACGTACAGTCAGAACTAGTTGGCAACTGATAATCGGCGCGTAGTTGGAACTAATTAGTCACAACTACTAGGTGACATAAGCTCTCGGGCGTCAGAGAGTAACTAGTTGCCAACTAGTTGCAAACTAAAAATATCCAGATCCTGAAAGTCGCACATGTTCAACTTCAGTGACTAGTTGACATCTGTATCCTGAAGACAGCCAATGAAATTCGCTTTACATTCCACGTGGCCTAACGTGACCTAATCACCATGTCACTTAAAATCAAAGGAAATCTTTGTCGACATAAGCACTCAAAAGACGGCGATAAACTAGTTCCAGGTAGTTGCGACCGATCGGTATTTTTCTACTCGGTGGCGACATAAGTTACCAGTTGCAACTTGTTGACGCTGTTTCTGTCACAGCGTAGGGCAACATAAGCGAGGCTTTACGCAAACAGTTCGTTTGGTCTCAATGTATGCAAACTGCTTTGCTTTCGGGGGCGGATTCAGAATTTGGGAAAGAGGGGGCGAATCTGCGGCGAATTTTAATGATTTCCTCCAAATTCCAAAATTTCACGGTCGATTTTACAAATTGGTACGCCAAAGGGGGCGCCACCGTCCACCACTCCCCCTTGGATCCTCGCCTGGCTTGGCATCTATTTTGACATTTTTACAACGTGACTCCTAAGGATCTGACTTAATATCTCAATCAAATTCATCTGCTGTTGAAGCTAAATGCATAATTTCAAAGTAAATGTACCATGGCGATGCTGATACATGTATGTGGAGAAAGTCCCTTTACAAATAAAGCAGTTTGGGTTTATAGTCTGATATCAACAACCGTAGAGGTCTCACCGACTAATCCCAGTCTGTCCTGAAACCGTTCAGTAGAACTCAGATGAGCTGCTCATTCAGCGCTACAATCCGAGCCCGGGACCCTCTGACCGCTAGTCGGAGGCCAGAACCATACACCACAGTGAAAGGGAAACGTTTTCTAAATACATGTACATGTACATGTATAAATATTGAAAAAAATCCTTTTTTCAAGAAATCCTACACAGTTACTCATTTAACCAGATATACAATGAGAAAGAAGACATCAACTTACCACTTTAGTTTTTTATCCGACAGATGTGTATTTCCTTTCCTAAGATCATGGGAGATTATCCACAATCCCTTATCGTTTCAAATGACGTTATCAAACCGTTTTTCTTCGTGTTTGACGTAAAACTACCTCGGTCGTGGTAGAGGTCTTACGTCCGGGGAGCGAGGAAAGGGGCGATGCGCCTGACACGACAACTTCGGAGTCTAGTCTAACGGCGCCTAGCATCATCAGTGTACAGTATAACTTTAAATCAATCAAACTGCAACTCAACAAGAATTCGAATCAATGACTATTTTCATCACACGGGAAATCATCACCCAGAGGAATCGGAACCAGTCAATAGTGAGGTTTCGCAAATCTGACGAAACACGAAATACGAAATTGGACTTCACTTCCATGACGTAATTAATGTATTTCAGGAAATGGTTGGTACAACAAATATCGGCTGCTACAAGAGGGTCTTTTAGACGTTAGACCGATAGAGTTACAGTGTACATTAAACTTTGAAATTTATCTTTCGTATCAACTTCGTAGATACGAAGTGGAAATTTAAAAATTCAAGATGCACCATAACTCTGTCGGTCTCACACGATATGCTAAAAGACGCACTGGCAGCAGTTGGTGAAGCAAACTTCTTGAAACAAAAAGGCAATGTATTTTCTTTTGATATACCCTGTACATGTAGATATAAAATATGCACATCAACCCAGTGACGCCCCCGCCCCCCATTTTCTTTCGGCAAAACATGACTTTTTTAGCAAGAGAAATTTAATGACATAAAAATCGAGTATTATGCTCTCAGATGCCAGGAAAACGCATCTACATGTAAAAGTACTTAAATTGTCATTTTTTTCTGGGACCCCCGTTTGGGCGTCGCGCTCGCAGTGCTCACCACCTCCGTCGAGCTACGCCCCCCCTTCTGTCAACCCTGGATCCGACCTTGCCCACCTCCATTTAATAAATTGTCGGTCCCTCAGCTAATTATCAGAATATACCAGGTAAGGGTGTGTGATTAAAGCCAGAATCAAAGGCAGATCGACCACGATTCCCCTACATTTCTTCCTGTTTTCACGGCTTCCAGCCGTGTTGCCTTCGACAATATTGCCATTGCAATTTCCAGTTTTACCTGCCCCACCCGGGGATGGTGTACCCATCCACAAGGGATTTTATCTTAATTAAGGCTACACAGGATACCAAGCTGTGTGTATAGTGCGCAACCTAAGAAGCCTTTGTCGTTATAATATGAAAAAGTATTGAATTGATAATTAAAAAATACATCGTAAATGCTGCAAATATCGATCAAGTTTCGTTTCATTGAGACCGCTAGGGCCTACTGTGTTTTGTGTCTTTCTTCTTTTTGGTTAGAAAATATCGCCGTAGGCCTTTGAATTGATCGTTGTAACATTGAATATTTGATGAATGGATTTGCCGCAGTTAATTGGGTATTACTGTTCATATGTATGATAATCTCTGAGTAGACATAAAACCATGAATCACGAACTACCGATTTACCATAACGGAACAGAACGACACACGGAACGCCTCGGCCCCCTGCCGTTTGCAGAGCGACCACAACGGACTGGAACGACACAGGGAAACACCTAGGCCCCTGCTGTTGGCAGAGTGACTCATAAGTCCATCATGGATTTCTTATACAATGATGGTGCACGTTCATTCATGTAGAATATGAGGTGATATCGTTCGTTACACTGAAAAACTCTGCTTCGTCAAAATGACGAACTTAGTAACGAACCTGAGTATCTAAATTCGTCAAAATGACAAGTCCACGTTCGTCATTTTGACGAACATAAACAATGGTTCATCAAAATGACGAACGTGGACTTGTCGTTTTGACAAACCCGTGTTCATGTTCGTCAAAATGACGAACGTGGACTTGTCATTTTCACGAATTTAGATACTCAGTTTGGTGATCATGGAAAATAAACCTAAGTTCGTCATTTTGATGCAGCAGAGTTTTTCAGTAGTGCCCGCCGACCAAGATGGCCGTTATCTTTTCCGTCCATATCATCATCCGCACGGAGTCCGTTCTCTACTTATCTGACGTCACGACGCAAAAGAATATTCAAATGTTTCAGCGAAATATTTTGGCTCTTTCTTCGGCTTTTTCATTGACAAATGCATCTTACTATTCTTACCAACCGAGTTGTCTGCCACGATGACGGTGATCTATTTTCGGACAACGTTTCATGAGGGTCGAATGTCGGATAAAGTTATAACACGCACACAGTCTTGGTAAAACCTTATCAAGTTTTTGTGTATTCGTTTTCGGTGACGACTCAAAAAGATCGACAACAGGTTCATTGTGGGTAACACCCATTTTGACAAAAATATGTCGTTACCCTTACGAGGGTCCGTGGGTCGAATCTGATAGGAAGCAATGTCTTTCACCTTAGAAACCCGGGTCCATATTCATGAAACCTTGCTAGCTTAGTTGATTGCTAGTAGTGTACATTGGTCTGTACAAATTGGGTGATTTAGTAACCAACTAAGCTTAGCAAGGTTTTGTGAATATAGGCCCGATTTCTATTTTCACACCCTTACGGCTACATGTACGATACCGTGTACAGTATTCTAATTCTGTGTCATTTTTCAAAGTCCATGTGATACAGTTTTTTGATACTGCTCACTCCATAAAACAACAGCCCTCACACACCCAAAGTTGCACTCCCTGCGGTGAGCATTTCCCGCATGTGAGGACGTCATAGAAGTGTTTTAGCAACCGGTAATTTCAAACCTACTCTCATCCGGCGGTTTTTGTACTGAATTGGGTTCTGGAGGCACACACCGTTGTATGGAGGGTCTTCTGTACCAATACCTTTCAGGAAATTTCCACAAGGTAGCATTAAACCGGGGACTGACAAACCCAAACAGGGCCTACGACAATGTCATTTCTTTACTTGCATGTGCCGTGATGTGTCGGGAACAAGATTGTTACACAGTAATCACTTTACCAGAAGTATCAGCGGCAGTTTTTCTCTGTCAGCTTGACAAAAAGAGGAGAAAATGTGGTGGCGGAGAGGAGACGTTTGAATACGAGGGTGCAAGGGTTTACCAGGGAAAGGTAGGTATTGAAGTATCAAGTGTGAAGACGCGTTCAAACTGGAGGTATTGCAAGCTTCCTTCTTATTATAATTGACGGTGGCCATGTTGGATATTTTATCAACCTGATTTGATTTGAGCTATCTGCTATATCTGGTCATGTAATGACTAATACACAGTTACGGTGGACCGGATTTTGTGCCCTATCTCCTCCTTAGTTAGGGCTTGAATCCTACGAAGAGCGGCCTATGTGTACAGTACAATAGGAGGAGAGTGCCCTTACGGCATTTTGCTTTTAAATAAAGTGATCATTTGTATCAAAAAGAGAAAGTGCCCCCCCCCCCCAAAAAAAACGATTTGGAAATCTGGTACACCGATACATTAAGGACCCTTGAAAAATGATGTGGGGCCCTTAAAACCCCAGTTTTTTCAGGGGGCCAGTGGGAGCCATGTAGTTTGACGAAAACGGGTACCGAAATTTAGACGCATAACTCCAGATGCATTCGAACGAAGGAAAGATAATGGGGCGACATTTTACCAGCCGCCAAAGTGAAAAAACTTCGAAGTTAAGTATTTTGCTATGACGTCATTCTTGGGCTGTGACGTCATAAATCACCCTGCCGACCATAAAGGACTGAAAGCGTGATACCGTTTGGATAGTTTGTGCAGCCGAGGAAAAGGGGTGTACAAATATGATCCTTCCCATGAATGGTCTCCTTTGCAGACTCCTTTTTCCCGGACTGCCAGACTGATGACTCGAAAAAAATGAAGAAGATTCGGGAAGTTAGCGTCCACTGCCGTGACTGTCGAAAACACCTGTAGTTTTTTGACAGCACGGCCGCTGCCAAGGTGTCGCAACACAGTGTCAACTGATCTTTGTGTGCACAAACACGTGTAGTCCTTGTGTATTCGAAAATCTGCACTGGAGAAGAAGTTCGAAAGAAATGGCCTACCACATTGCTTGATTTTTCCATGAAGTGCTGGTGAACATCAATACCGTCTTCCTATGCTGGCTGTACAATCTAACGAATCCCGTACATTTTGTGCACCTGCAACAAGAGTTACGGTTGAAATGGGTCTAAGCATATTTACAGCCAGAATTATCATACACACAATACATGAAGGGCGGCCTCCATTATACATGTATGTGACCCGGCGCCGTATGCACAAAACATCTTAAGTGTAAAATTTCCCTTAAACTATTGTTCCAAACAAAAGATAAGGGAAATCTTACACTTAAGATGTTTTATGCATACGGCCCCTGGTCTGTGAAATCCCGGCTGAAGTCACTGGGGAGTGACGTAGGCCTTGATCATACCTGCCCTTTGTTGCACAATCGATAAGGCTTGTTTGCCAACAGACTGTCGTTTTTTTCATTGTGATGACACTACCAACATAACGTATCAACCCTGTGGTGTTCAGCGACTTTGGCTGGGTTTTGCAGGCGTAAGGTTTTTCAGTGAGGCCCGTGTGCCAGTGTGACATTACAATAGATTGACGGAATAAGCCGCGACTTGACAATGGGCAACACACAGAAGCAGCGAGTCCGTTTCCCAGTGTGTTGCGAACAATGGGAATCACACCGAAAAATGGCCACACTGAAAAACGTTACACTTATATAGATACTCAAAATCACATACACTTTTTGTCGTAACATTTCAGGAGCGGAAGACACTTCACTATAAGTTACTCAAGCGTGTTCCTTTCATCCCTCCTCTCTTGCATTCTACCAAATCAACATTGTGGTATTTTGACAGGGGATCTGGAGTAATTGTTCAATTAAAGCAACTTGATACTTGCTCAAGAATTCTGGTCTACAAGCTCACATTTGGAAGTTTTCGAATATTTTACAACTGGACGCTTAGGCAGGAAATTATCGGCACGACAGGGAGTTGCTATAAGCAGTACAATGTGCTTTATATCCGAGCACGGGAGAGGAGAAACGGTATGGTTCTATATGATATAACAAAAGGTACAGTCGTTGGAAAGCTCCACGTACCGCAGTACGATATCTGCTCTAAACCAAACTCTTACATCTCTGGTTATCAGTTAACATTTGGTTATGGTGCGAACGCTGTAATATTTTGTACAATTAAAGGCAACTTGACGGCAATGATTTATGATATCCAAATTTCTAACACAATGAGCCTCCACAATGGTATCATTGTACCAATTACATATTATAGTTTTACAGTTGGTGTCAATGCAGTTTATCACCTGAACATTAAAAAAAGCGGCGCGTACCTTGTCGCTTACCTAAAAGAAAACAACTATGCACCAGTTAAACACTTGATACAACACTTGAATTGGTTCGGACCTTTACCACGACTTATGTTGAGGGTAATCAAAGCAATTGACATAATGGTCATGTTGGACACCCCTGGTCCATACGGTGTAGGGCTGGAGTTCATCTGCGCTTCAGCAACTGGAGTAATTTCAAATAAAACAGAAACTTCAACTGGTAGAGAAGTTAAAGTCACCTTTCAACCTGTTGTCAACGATGCGACTATCAAACATTACGAATTTCACCCACGAGGTCTTTTTCTACATTTTGTACGTAAAACACGAAGCAGTGACAATGCAAGTTTCTTCTCAGATACAGATCTGTACATACAATCTTAAAGCGAATTGGTGCCGAAGTGGCTGAATACACGATAGGTCGCCGCCATCATGACTTGGATAATAGAGAGGTTAAAGGGATACTCCGCTCATTGTGTAAAATTTTGAATATTTGAAATATCAATACATTCAAATTCACTGATATCTGCAACATGTGAGATTTTTTAAAAATCAGCAAACTCATCATTTTAAGTATTTTAATTGAATCCCAAGGGTACCATAGCACAGCACACATGATGTCATGTGTGCTCAATGCATATTTATGAAGGAACAACCAATAGGCCTAGGCAGTCACAGTATTAGCTCATTCACTACAAAGCTCATCAGCCTATTGATGACAAAGGTCATCAGCCTGATGGGGATTTGGCCTAGTGGTTTAAGGCGTGTGCCCCTGAGTGCTGGCGATTGATGCCATATGCGAGGGTTCGTTGGTTCTATTCTGGTAGGAAGCAATGTCTTTCACCTTGGAAACCCTATTTCTATTTCACAGCCTATTGACACTAGTGACATAACAATTCATGGCATTAGTCTCTATGGATTGATAAAAATTCAAAAGCTTACAATGAGTGGACTATCCCTTTAAGATCTGGTCCGACTCCGACTCCCACTCCGAGGTGCTAAAATTCGGATTTTTCAAGTCGGAGATAAATTTACCACCCAGGCGGGTTCGATTCGTTCTCCTGAATGAGTAAACACCATTGCTTTGGAAAACCCCGTTGTATTTGATGACGTAGTTCCCAAAAAAGAGTCCTCTGGAGTCGGAGTCGGGACTCGTAACGTCATCACCAAACATAAAGGTTTAAGAATTGCTTGAATGGCATTTTTAGAAAGGTTCCGAATAACTAATCCAACTTTTTGGTTACTCTTTCTAGGTTTATTTAACACGACGTTTCTACCAGTGTTCCCTGGTCGTTGTCAAGTGTACAACTGAATCTAAGTGAAGTTGAGTCTACATAACAGTGTTTTTACAGAAATACAGTATTAATAATACTATTGTGCAGTAAAACAATTGGGCCTTATGCAGACCTGTGACTCTGCATAAGGCCCAATTGTTTTACTGCACAATAGTATTATTAATACTGTATTTCTGTAAAAACACTGTTATGTAGACTCAACTTCACTTAGATTCAGTTGTACACTTGACAACGACCAGGGAACACTGGTAGAAACGTCGTGTTAAATAAACCTAGAAAGAGTAACCAAAAAGTTGGATTAGTTATAAAGGTTTAACTGTGAACGATGAAGTAACTGAGGGATACACTTCATGTGTTGCCACCAGATGTCTCTCACTGCCTGAATTTCGGCTTTACGTAAAAGGCAGGAGCTTCAACTTTTTATACGGTAATGGACTACACGAATCTGTCAACTTGATGCCGTGAATTCCATTTGTAAGGATAACATAGCTATTGGCAGCAAAATTAGTGTTCCATGTGCAAATGTACGTAAGTCTATTCAAATGTACAATGACCCTGCGCTCTGATCTATCGCTGTCGAATGGCAGTGCTTGCCTGTTGAAAACGCGGCTGAGCGTGAACGTCACGTCGCAGGGGCTTCACTGACGACCTAAATAACGAGCGTGGTCTTGTCTACATGTATGTAAGGTTAAAACATTGTCAAGTACGGTTTAAGCTAGGAATCCACTGCTGATTTTCTGCGTTGCGTCTTGCTTTGCAACCTGCGACTCGCGACTGAATACGAACACAAGGAACTGACACCGGTCGCCGACCGATTGCCGACTGAAATTGACCACATCTTTTCCATTGGCGGAAATCACGTCTAGCTGGTCCACTACGGCGATCGAGTGCCCAGTTGCAACGCAACCCAGTTGCAAAGCGAGTCGCAACGCAAAATCAGCTAGAAAATCAATGGTGGATTCCCCGCTTAAGGAGGAACAGCAAAATTACTAGACCCGTGTCGGACCCCCTGGAAAATGACAGTTTTTTTCTTCCAACAACGGCCAGGCGTCCAAGAGTTAATTTTGCTACATGTGTACATGTATCTACCAAATAACTGCCAATACATCGTAGAATTGAAAATTGCTGCGTCAGCTCTTTATTTTTAAACATCATTCATAGTCGTCTTTGCCTTCTACATCCATTTTCATCAGGGTAATACTCGACTTTTGACTTTTGGCCCAGGACTGTTCCTCACCATCGGCGAAAATGGAAAAAAATATGGCGCCAAATGCAGCTACACCGGCACAGATATAAAACACGACCTGCCATTCCTCACGCGTGCCCTGAAAAAATATAAATAGGGAAAGTCACACGTATGCTTCCTAATTACGGAATGAGGAACCCGCCGAACTACGCCACGACGTGGCGCTGTCACTGTAAGACCCGGAAGTCCTATTTTCTAACAGCATTTCCATTTACTTCTTGCCCCAAAATAAACCACTCTCTTGGTTCAATTTTGATTAAATTACACTGCCCGATTTCATGTTCAAAGTTCTCCATATATCACTGCTCTGTTTCGTCAGAAATGCCACAGGAAGCCAATATTGACAACGTCTTTGGGGAAAATTTGCGTCAGGACACCGGTACGTCATTCGGGTCTTATACTTGCTGCGCCATCTGCAGTCATGCGGGTTCCCCATTGCATGTATGCTTTCAGACCCCAAGAATTTTTCTTTAGTTTGAAAAGGGTGAGATTCTGGGCACTTCATTCTACTGATATATTACGTGTCACCATAAACTTACTCTCGACGGCATAAACGGTTACAGTCCCACAAGTGTGCAACTTCAGCACTGACCATTACACCGATGCCCTTGCATTCTTCAGATAAATTAGACATGCTAGTCATTTTTAATAGGGAATCTTTGACCACCCAAACAAATGCAAACCATAAGGACGTATTTGAAGATGGCTTATGGCGTCAACAGATCCCCGGCAAGGGCTTATCTTTGGCGAAACAAAAATAATTTGGCTGTAAAAACAGAGATTACGTACATTACCGGTGAGCTGTCCTACAGCAATCGGCGCCACCATACCAGGGATCGTTGCAAAAGTATTCGTAATACCAAAAAGTATACCGCCGTAACGTGGTGCAATGTCAAGATGATTAACAACATAGCCGGATCGGTTCAGAGAGGTGAAGCCAACAGCGGCGATGAGCATACCCACGGCCACCATTCGTCTCTCACAGTCTACGAAGCTTGTTCCCACAAGAAAGGAGGAGGGGAGGGTAAGAGCTGCAAGAAAATCAGAATCTCACGAATAATTCGGGGTCTTTGCCAAAATCCTTGGCCCCGTTAACATGGTTAAGGCCGGTTGTCCTGGCCTGGCGGTCAGAAATATGCAGAAATATGACCAAGGTTATATACTTTTATGTGGTACAAACCGTGGTAAAATTGGCCCAATAGTACAATGTATTTGAAATATTCAAGGTAGTAGGTGTAGATAAACTTATGTCAATGACTGTACCTACCGAAGAACTGGACGAATTTTCTCACTACAACCGTCCGTACGCCCCTCTCCCTGAGACAGTCAGCAATCTGACCGAAGATAATGGTGCATATCAACATGGTGAGATAAGGCAGTGAAGAATAGAGTCCATTCTGAAACAACAAATTGAAATTTAGATTTGAGCCGCAAGCGCGACCTCTCTCGCCGTGTTTAGTAACTATGAAATGTACTGAAATCAGGTGCAAGCGCGTGGCGGTTTTTTTTCAAGCCCGGGGAAGACCCGCGTCTCAAAAAACCACTAATTTGGGTTAGGTGGAACTATGGCTATATATAGATTATGTACACTGTGTAAAGAATCAGTCGGACATTGGGAGGATGAAGCTCCAATACTTGGACAATCGGAACAAATTTCATCACTATGCTTACCTGCTTCATGTCAAATTTTAGGACATCTTTCATATAAGTTGGCAAGCAAATCATCATTGTATACTGGACGTAGTTGTTACACACGTGGGCTACTATTACTGCAATCAGAGGAAGAGAGCGAGCGAATTTTGACCACGGCACGTGCTCTCCCTGAAAACGACGAAGGGAGGAATGAATGAAGTCCGGTAGGCTGATGGGTCACCAATTCAGCGGTTACGTAGCAGAGCCAAGCTGGCCAGCTAAACCAGAAGCCCCCTGAAAGATGCCTCTTGTGGGCGAGTTTTCTTGTGGGAGTTGGTTTTCAATGGGTAACTCAGCCGATGAAAAACTGCGGGCGCGATGGTGCCTACAGGTCGACATTGCATATTGAAGCAGAATTTTCAGGGATTGAGAGGAACTAGGAGCAACTGCCAGTTCCTCGACCAGCACGCGTAACTAGCGGATCCGGCAGTTGCTCGGAGACGCAAGCTCTCTCTGGTCGACAAAATCGATCGGCAACTGATCAGTCACTTGCTTCCATCGCCGGAGAGCTAGTTGCCGCAAGTTGCCGATTTTGTCGACCTGAGCGCGCTTGCGTCTCCGAGCAACTGCCGGATGCATCATGAGCGTGCTGTTCGAGGTATATATGCCAGTTGCTCCGAGTTCCCCTCAATCGCTGAAATGTCGACCTGCGCGTGGTTGTTTTTTGATCTTCGTATAAGGAAGCATTTCATAGGATATTTCGTAGTCCCCCACAAGCCTTTTATATTCGTCCCTTACCGTCTTTGCCACGGATCTCCCGATGTCGTCCATGATGAACTTTTTTTCTTCTTCAGAAATGCACGGATGCTGATTGGGGGAGTTGTAAACCAATCCCACCAAAAAAATAAGCCATACGACCTCGGCTATCCCTGAAATGTTGAAAATACGCATATTCAGGGAAAACTCATAAAAGGAGCCGTGATGCACATGCACATGTTCGTTTCAGCTGTTCAGACTGTTCAGTTTACAAAAGTGAAGACCTTGTGTCGCTTTTCTGTGTCCACCCCTGCAAAATCAAGGTGTCTGTTTCCTCTTAGTTGCCCAATGGACCTCTAGCGTCAACCTCTTCTTCCTATACTTATATCTGTTAGCTGGATTTTACACTAATCCCAAAACGATTCACACGTTTACTCACCACAGAGGTAGAAAATAGACGGCCATCCACCATCAAAGCCATACACACAGAGATATCCGGAAAGAAAATAGGTGACTATGTTGCCCAACATTGTTCCCGAGTAGCTCAGAGACACCAGTTTTGTCCTCTCCAGTACTGGGGCCCAGTGTGCCCAAATGTGATGAAAAGCAGGAAACGTGACCCCCTAAGAATCAAAAAGCTGGTCAAGTACTTATCTTGTCTGTCCTTCCTAATGGTAACAGTCAGTTTCAGCACTAAATTTAAAGTTTGGGTTTATAGTCTGATATCAACAACGGTAGAGGTTCTCACCCGACTTTACACTTTAACCCCAGTCTATCTTGAAACTTTTTGGTAGAACTCCGATGAGCTGCTCATGCAGCGCTACAATCTGAGCATTTCCGACAGGTGTGACAGGAATCAACGTCCTAGGGATGCAAGTCCGGCAAACAATAGCCCGCTATTGTAAGGTTATATCCGAATGGTCATGGTCTCCATAGCCATTATATTCTAATCCCTCGCTGAACAATACGACCGGACTTTGATTTCAGGGGGACTTTGATTCCTGTCACACCTGTACCCAATAAAGTTAGTTTATCGTGATGACTAGACCCCACCACTTCCTGTCCTGGTAAGGTAAACCAACAGTAAGCTGACCCCTAAAAACCATCTGGTTCTCGCCAGTCTATCTGTCCTGACGGTCATCTAGCCTGGTTCGAATCCACCACATTTCCCGTTTCTGAGGTGGTGACAGCCTCAGCCAATCATCGGGGCGCGAAGGAAAATCGACGCGCCAATCAAAATCCGTGTTACAAATTCGAGCGTGAAGAGCAAAGAAAGTGTCCAACGGTGATTTGTTTCACAAGTTCTGATTGGCTCGGAGGCGGGGTCAAGTAGGGGTTAGGTTCATTAATAATTTATGCATTAACGGAAAAGATGACACGATTCGGACAAGGCTAAAGACGGAGTTCATACGGACGGAGTCGATAGCCTTGTTTGGACAAGATGCTAAAAACTAACCTAAACCAAAGTTGTGAACTCTTTATGGACATGGCCCCAGCTGGTTACAGTTCAGTCCACTAAATTAGGTCCCTACTGTTTATCTCACTACCTTGATGTCGACATAAATAGGCCTTTAGGACGACAAGAGTTCAGCGAACGGACTTTCTGTAGCTTCGACAGCGTGTAAATTAAAATAATAATGTTGAAACGTACCGACCCAAGCCCCACCACTACCCTCATGGCAATCACGAAGTAGACGCTGGTCCTCGCAGCAACTGGGGTTAGGAAAGTCCCAACAGTAGAAACCAGGAGGCCCACGAGAAGTATCAGCTTCGCTCCGAACCTCTTGGCTAACCAACCCCCTGGAATTTGGGTGATGATGTATCCGTAGAAATAGGAGCTCAAGACGGTTCCTTGAACAGACCGTGGCCACTCGAATGTGCCTTCCTGGGGAATAGAGACAGAGACTAAGAGAGTTCACTGCACGAGAAATCGCTATTACGAAGAGAAATGAATTCACGACAGAAGGGATCACCCTGGGAGCAGTTTCCTTCCTTAAAGGTGCTCTAGTTCGAATTGTAAACATTACGGTTTGTTTATTTACATGGTTGTTTATAATAGTTATTTTTCCTCGGACAGGTGGCAGCACCGTGCATACCAAAACATTAATGTTATCTATTTTTATATCTATCTTGATAAATATATTTCAGTTACAAGAATATTTATGACTTTACGCTCAAAAGCGAACAAAAAGTTGTGAATGGCGAGATTTAATTAGATTTTATCTGATTTTTAGTACCAGAAGTTGACAATAGGTGACACACCGTAATGTTTACAATTCGAACTAGAGCACCTTTAAGATAATAAGTAACTGTTCATTTTATTCATTATTTATACAACAAAATCAAAGTTGTTTTAAAAAGTCACAGAGGTCTGGGGATGTTACCGGAAACAGCTCCGCCAGACCTGTTGAGGATGGTCGGCATTGCTGACCACACAGCAGGCTGTTGATATCTTCGAATCGAACCCTTTTGAATGATAATATTGGAGGAGCTACATGTCCAGTGGCAAAGCCAGGTCTCTCTGACCTTACAACTGTGATGTTGGTGTAAATCAAAAATGCAGTTAAGGTCCTTAAACCACGCAACATCTAATGCGGCTGAAAGGGTAAATGTCGTCCTGGGTATATACAAAGATTACCCAGGATCTCAATCTTCACTAAAACAATACCCTGGGTGTAGTTTCGGTAGCCGAACATCACCCAGCATCGTAGTATGACACCTGGATTCGAGGTTGTCTCGCCCGTGGTCACGTGACGCCTAAAGAATGTCATAAACAGCTACACTCAACAAGTACCGCGGCGGCGAGACCGCGAGATTCCACGGGATTTCTAAATACGACTCATTCCTAGGCACAGATTGCGGAAGCTGGGTGATGTTCGGCTACCGAAACTACACCCAGGGTATTGTTTTAGTGAAGATTGAGATCCTGGGTAATCTTTGTATATACCCAGGACGACATTTACCCTTTCAGCTCTAGTGCGCTCAAACGTAGAATCGGGAAGAAAGCGTGGTCATATTTCTTAGGGTACTTACGATGTCTGGGTCACTTCTCATGGACGGTTCGCAAAGATCATTTGGTCCGGCTGCCATAGGAGTTGCGGTTACGTTCAAATAGGATGGCGATGTCTGATTGGTGGATGTGAAATTCGTCGCCTCTCCATTGGTTGATCTCTTCACCATGCACACGATTCCGAGGCTGAGGTTTAACCGCATCGCGTACATGAGAAAAAATCCGACGAATCCGATGTACGCGATTCCGTAACGCCAGGTACAGAACACTGCAAAGACGGTCGCGTGTGAAATGATCGCAGTTATGGATGAACTGATCATCGGGATGTCAGGCCATCATCAGATGCTCAACGACATTACAAAAACATACATGTAGTGTGCTGGGGGTTTTTCTTAGAGGAGGCTTACAGTCAGACGAGCCAAAGTTTGTTCAGTCAGAAATTACATGGCAATGATGGTATATTTCAGAATCAGGAGGTAACAGGTGTCAAGTCGCAAAAGTATCCACTGTCATTAACCACCATCTGATTCTACTGTACCGACCTATTTTTCAGTAAAGAACAGTACAAAAACGTGCGGATAAACAATCTCTAAGCAAAAAGAACATTTTGTTCACCAAATACCAGTGCAAGAACATAGTTTGCTACCAAATGTATATTCTCATTTCAGAAGAATCGTCAATTTATCCACAGTAATCAGAATAGCACCTCATGTTTTGTAATGAAAAGTTGACACGAATCGATATTACACTGTGCATGCTGAATGTTTTTGGATCTCGTGTGTCTGGGGTAAATCTAATGCCCACCTCCGATGTAGGAAGACATTTACGGCTTCAGCGGCACCATTCAAATGGAACCAGGAAAGATCCCGAGACAAATAATACATACGGGCACAAGGAGCAGGGGGCAGTAAGCCAGCAGCACACCAGGCGATATTGCAAGCGATCTTACCGTCCGAGTAGGCAAAATCAGTTGCTGACGCCAGGTGTGCGCTGGACAGCGATGCGTGGAATCTTCCCGCCAACGATGATTGCTCAATAGAGAGCTTTCGCTATCCCGTTCCGAGATCCGGTCCACCGAGAACGATACTCGATCTCGTACCCGTTCTCGGAACAGGAAAGTTCGTTTTCGCAATCCCGAACCGAGATATGACGTCAGTGACGTCGTCGACGTACAGTAAGTAGAACGCATGGCGCTGGCCTCGCCAACAGTGACGTGACGCTGCCCTTGTTGAGCATGTTGAGTGCATTTGGCTTGGAAACGTTGTTCCCAATCATGCCAATGAACTGCAAAAATTTACACCGCAATGCACGCACTGCTGACCGTTCTACCCCAAATCAAATGATCACCACGAGCCATACACTTTTTTTACACGTATCCAAACGAAAAGTAGGCCTAGTACCTGAATGGTGTCCCAAACATTGGCCATTTTTGCTGTGAAGTGGGCGTCTCTCGATCTCTGAAACCCCACCGAGAACCAAGCGCTGAACGCCGGAGATGTGATCGAGAACGGGAAAACACTACCCAAGCAATGATGACGTCATACACAAAAATTGACCTCATTCCCGTTCTCGATCTCGGAATCGGGATAGCGAAACCTCACTAATAACAAAGTTACCAAAACCGATATCACCCAGTCTGCGGTGGCTGGTGAGATATCTGTGGCGATTAAATCCCTGCGTGTGTTGCTGGGCTTGGTAGCCTACTTGGTACAAATACTTGGTACTTGGTACATGTACTTGGTACTTGGTACTTGGTAGGCCCTACTCGGTACTTGTTTCTGAATGCTATTACGGCTGACTGCCGGAAGCGACAGGCAGCAATTACATTGTAGATGAAAATATTCGAAGGATCAATTATAGTTTTCCCCAAATTCACTTCTTTATACTGACCTGGTCTGCTTCCTCCACACGCCATTTTGCTTCGGAGTGGTAAAGCCCTATCGCTTGCATTCACCCCCTCATATATCCCCGTCTAATTCGCGAAAACTGACTTACAGAATCGCGGGCACCCTCTCAAACTATCGAAATCAATAAACATTGACACACGATATCTGAATGATTGTCAATATTGGCTAGAGCAGTTCTGGATAATGATTATCAAATGTACAGAAAGTGGGTCGAGGCTTTCAAAATGATTATCGTTGTCCTAAATAATATCAAACCGGATTCATTACGAGAAAATGATAACACAGACATCGTCAATTTACTACATTGTACCCATCCTCCTACAGCAAGGCTTTGGTTTCGTTCCTCTAAATCTAAACTTTGGTTATTTAATTAGAAGGCCTATAATTACCGTACGGCCTCTATTATCAGAAAAAGTAACTTAATGCCCACCCTTTTGCTTGATTACTAAGTTGTACATTCTTGGTACTTGCTTATACCTATTTGTTTAAATGGATAATGCAGTACAGTCACATTCTGAGTGCAACGGTCCAAGAAACCCGCGCAGTGTTTCCAGTTACGTATCGCGCTTCGATCATTCTGAAAGCCCGTGCAATGCATCTTGTCCAAACAAGGCAATCGACTGCGTCTTTAGCCTTGTCCCAATCATATCTTTTGCGTTAAGTCATAAATTATAAACGAATGTGACAGACCCCTACTTGACCCCGCCTCCGAGACAATCAGAACTAGCGAAACAAATCGCCGTTCGGCACTTTCTGTTCTCTTCCTGCACACATTTGTAACACGGATTTTGATTGGCACGTCGATCAGCCTTCGCACACCGATGATTGGCTGAGGCTCGGAGCTCCTCAGAAACGGGAAATGTGATGGATTCAAACCAGGCTAGATGGGCGTCAGGCCAGATAGACTGGTGAGAATCAGATGGTGCAATGAAGATCAGTGAGATGCATCCCAAGCTAAAGTTTTGTATCATGAGTTACAAAAATGTAAGTAGCTGGCGAAACACAATTACTATCTCATTGAGACTCTTGGAGCGTGCTTTTTAAAGCCTAGCGCACATCGACCTTCGGGGTGGAAGCAACTGAACGCAACAGTCGCTATCGATGTGCGCGGCGACTGGTCATTGTATTGCGGCAACAAGTGGCACAATCAAGTCATCAATCTGGAGCGCGCACATCGAACAGGCAACTGAACTGAGCTGCAGTAAAACAAGCACAACGAACCCACAAATCGCCATCCTTGACTCCAATTTCAGCTCCTTGCGATAATCTTATGATGATCGACGACCGACGTCAACGATAAAATGTCACAGAGTTTGATAGTAAAATCATAGAGTTTGATGGCAAAGTCGAAAGAACATCAGTGAATCCCGTCAGAAAACGGCTTCCACGATATGCATCCGTCTTCCACACTAGACTTTAAATATACTCACTTAGCCCTTCCGAACCTTTCCTTTAAAGCCGGTGACAGACTGGCGCGTTCGTGGCGCGTCCTGTAGGCGTTGTGGCAATCAGATTCTTCGGTAGGTGATTCGGTCGGTGTTACCACCTGCCTGATTGGTTGAACGCGGCTTTCTGACGAGTTGCTTACGCGCCAGTCTGTCACCGCCTTACGACGCCCCTCCACGTGACAGTTTTCTATCGAAAGTTTGCTGTCAGATAGTCAATTATTGCTGTCAGACAGCAATAATTGCTGTCATACAGTACAGTACTGTATGACAGCAATAAAAAAATTCTTCCTGTCTGGAAACAGCAAAATTAGCAAAATTACTAGACCCATGTCGGACCCCCCTGCAAAAAGACAGTTTTTCCAATAATGGCCCGACGTCAAAGAGTTAATTTTGCTACATGTGTATCAACCAAATAACTGCCAATACATCGTATAATTGAAAATTGCTGCGTCAGCTCTTTATTTTTAAACATCATTCATAGTCGTCTTTGCCTTCTTCATCCATTTTCATCAGGGTAATACTCGACTTTTGACTTTTGGCCCAGGACTGTTCCTCACCATCGGCGAATATGGAAAAAAATATGGCGCCAAATGTAGCTACACCGGCACAGATGTAAAACACCACCTGCCATTCCTCATGCGTGCCCTGAAAAAAATATAAATGACAAAAGTCATATGCTTCCTTACAGAAATAAATGTACGGCTTATGGCGTCAATAGATCGCGGCCAAGCGCTTATCTTTGGCGAAACAAAAATCATTTGGGTATAAAAACAGAGATTACGTACATTACTAGTGAGTTGTCCTACAGCAATCGGCGCCACCATACCAGGGATCGTTGCAAAAGTATTCGTAATACCAAAAAGTATACCGCCGTAACGTGGTGCAATGTCAAGATGATTAACAAAAAAGCCGGATCGGTTCAGGGAGGTGAAGCCAACAGCGGCGATGATCATACCCACGGCCACCATTCGTCTCTCACAGTCTACGAAGCTTGTTCCCACAATAAAGGACGCAGGGAGGATGAGAGCTGCAAGAAAATTAGAATCTGACGGACGAATAATGCGGGGTATGTAGCCGTGGGTACACTACATAAAATCCCCGGGTTTTTTGCGGTCTCACCTATGAATTGCCGGGCTTCAAGAAACCCGTGTCTGAAAAACGCGAGTTTTTGAGACACGGCAATCTCGCCGTGCTTTTCGAAATCCCCGTGTGTTCGTTANAAAATTCCAATGAATTCGGTTCATCTGTCGCTGAGAAAATACTTGTCAAAAAAAGCGGTTCACTTTTTCTGGGACACCCGATATATAGTGTAGTAGTGTGACCTCTCGCCGGGATTTTCGTACACACGGGTTTGACACGGGTCTGGAAAAACAAGGGTACTTTTATGTAGTGTAACCACGGCCTGTGTCAAAGCCCTTGGCTCCGTTAACATGGTTAAGGCCTATTGTCCTGGCCTGCCGGTCGAGTGGTTTGACACGCTTGACTTTCAATTCTAAGGCCGGGTTCACATAAGCTACGGTTACACCTGTTGAAAATACCCGTGTTTTTCGTGACCCGTGTCAAACCAGTGTGGACGAAAAGCCAGGCGAGAGGTCACACTACTACATTGTATTTAAGTAGCCCGGCGACAGGTGCACTGCATGCACTGACTCTTCGGTCATTTCTCTATTGGCACATATTGTTGGAGGTGCGAAAACGACGTCATTTAATGGCTGCGCCATGGTCGCCGTGCGAAGAACTAACGTAAACACGGGGATTTTGAAAAGCACGGCGAGCTTCAAAACCCGTGTTTTTCAGACACGGGTTTCTTGAAGCCCGGCAATTCATAGGTGTGACCGCAAAAAAACCGGGGATTTTATGTAGTGTAACCACGGCTATTGAGCTACACGCTACATCGACACACGGCGGCAAACAAAGGTTTCATATCTTGAATCCTTTGTGGAGCCATTTCTGCTGGTGTGCCATCAGTTGTAGCCACACAACATCAGGGAAGATGGCGGGGGGGGGGCACAGCCAGTTCGCATGGGTAACGATGCTATACCTACCGAAGAACTGGAGAACTTTCCTCACTACAACCGTCCGTACGCCCCTCTCCCTGAGGCAGTCAGCAATCTGACCGAAGATGATGCTGCATATGAACATGGTGAGGTAAGGCAGTGAGGAATAGAGTCCATTCTGAAACAAAAAAAAAAATGTTTCAGCACCCAGCTCAGCATAAATATTATGGCGTTTACAATGCAACGTATTCAATCTGACCAGTAGGCTATACTCCTAAGCAAATCGATCTTTGGAACCTGTATAGGCCTACCATAGTGCACACAGGTGTGATAGAATCTACTGTCCCTGTCTTTCTGATGTCCCCATGCATTGTTTCTCACAGGATTAAGGGCCTCAAGTCCAATTCAATGAGGCCGTGAATGTATTGTTGGGAGACATATCGGGGGACATTAGATTCTATTACACCGGTTTGAAGACCCATTCAGATTTACCGGACCTCGGCTTCGCCCTCGAAAACCCGCTGTAGAGTATGTACGTACATGTACATTGTAGGGGAACTACGACAGTGGCACAGTCTATACGGTAGTTAATAAATACCTACTGTAGTCCTGACAAAACCTGCCTGACATCTACCTCACTGGTGGTACCACCTATCGTGGGCCTTGTGATGTACAGATTATGTACGTACCTACACTGTGTAAAGATCCACTCGGACATTAGAAGGATGAAGGTCCAACACTTAGATAATAAGAACAACTTTCACCACTATGCTCACCTGCTTCATGTCAAATTTTAGGACATCTTTCATATAAATTGGCAAGCAAATTATCATTGTATACTGGACGTAGTTGTTACACACGTGGGCTACTACTATTGCAATCAGAGGAAGAGAGCGGGCGAGTTTTGACCACGGCACGTGTTCTCCCTGAAAAGGAGGAGGGGAATGAAGGCTGA
>NMRB01000331.1:206657-227673 GCA_002633025.1 Notospermus geniculatus | reverse complement strand
CTTCATCCGAACGTGACCAACTCCACACGCGTTCTTCATTACCATAACAAAGGGCTCGCGGGGAAAGTTGCGGACTTTCTCACAAATTTTCACGAGCGATTTCTTTTTTGTGCGTGGATCGATGGTCAATCTGATTTCGAATATGATCTGGAAAAAACTTCTTCTAAGGCCGTTCCAGCCCCGATTTTTGAATTTCAGACGAAAACACCCAAAATTATTCAGTTTTCTGTTTTGACCCTTTTCAGACCACTAATTAAGCAATTGCTAATTAGTTATTTCAATTTTGAAAAATCGGGCCTCGAACGACCATAGAACTCGCCATGCTGCATCCATCACTACCTAAAATCCGGTCATTTGGAGCCGGCTGTACCCGTCATCGCCTCTGAAAACTTCATCTGGGACTTGCCATTGTTCATGAATAAAGTTACATAATCAGTCAATTATTGTGCAGTTTTTCAATTCGGAGATCTGAAACAATCCATAAACTCACATATTTCGTTGGCAAAATAAACTTCGGTCGTAACACATTCGTGCAATTCAATTTCAAAACGGACCTCAATTGGATGCGTTCACTATCTCCCCCGCCACCTTAAAACAGGCAAAGCCTCGGATTTAATTCCTCACATCACGAGTCCGCAAATACATGTAGCTCGTTGCACAGAAGATCTATCATATCACTTTCTTTCAACTGTTTGATATCAGAGTGAATATCATGATCAACTTGACCTCATCTACACTGCACGTCCAGATAAGAATCAAATGTACATATTACACTCCAGATAAATATACAAAGAAAATGTAAGTTAGGACGTGCAATAATGGGTATCGTGTACTTTGACACGGTCCGTCCATTAATTTTAGGTTAGGTGGTGTCAGTATAGAATATTTTTCATTTTATTTTCACTATTTTTATCTTTAGCGAGCTGAAACCTAGTATCAGCCCATTGGCACAGCCCAGAGTTTATCACTTCACTATTTCAGGCATTAAAACAGTAAAAAGAACAACAAAATTAATGAGTTATCATTTACTGTTGTCACCCGAAGTCTCCTTACACCCCTTCAAATTTTGAAACGGACTGATCCAAGTAGTGACAAATCTTAGCCAACATGGACGCACTTTTCCGAAAATGACACCACATCAAATCTATTTATAGTGTTCATCCCCAAGAGCCAAGATGTCTTTCGTTGCATATTATTTTTACACTTTATTAACACTGGTTTTAATTCAAGCCACAGTCCACTTTAATCCCATCCATCAAAAACCTACAGGTAAGTTTTTGTACATCTTTCCTGTACGTTTTACTAAAAAAAAGGTTGCCAACAAAATCGTGCGTCGAGGTTCGGCGTCCTGAAATTTTCACCGCGTGGTGAGACGCAGGTGTGTGAAGTATGAATCAAGCTTTGCACTGAGAAAATCCACTGCACATTAACATTTGACAGCGTGTACATTATGCTCTTTGGATATACACTGTGTGTACATGCACGAAGCAGTTCGTGATCATGTGCAGTCTGGGATCTCTACTGGAAAGCGCCTGAGGAAGACCCCGGTTGGGGTCGAAAAGTTGCGAAATTCGGAGACGACTTTATTTTTACTATCATTCGTGTGTCGTTTTTTGTGCTCTATGTTGGATATGTTGCCTGTGTAGGCCTACATCAAAGCTTTAGGACTGCTAGCACATGATCACGAAATGCTCCGTGCATGTACAAACAGTGTACATCCAAAGAGCACAATGTAGGCCTACAGACTGGCAATGATTAGTAGGCCTCAGCGTAAAGTTTGATTCCTACATCAGACGCCCGCGTTCCACCGCGCGATGAAATTTTCAGGACACGACGTTCGACGCTGAACCTCGACACACGTTGTTGACGTCCAGTCGTGGGGCTACAAGGCAATGGCCTTGCGATAATTCTACCCCGGGTAGAAATAAAAACGCTGGCCGGTCGATGTGGTATGAATCAATTTGACATTACAGGCCTTCCCCCCTTCAACAACGAGCACTGAGTACAAATTCTATTCGCACGTTTGAGATCCACACTTTTTACGTATCGACGTATATGCAATCAGGTATTGAAGTACTGTACCGGTGTAGTAGAATCTAATGTCCCCCGATATGTGATGTCCCCCAACAATACATTTACGGATTAAGCTGCAGCATTGAATTGGACTCTAGAGAGACCAAGACCCTTAATCCTGTGACAAACAATGCAGGGGGACATCAGGCGGGTGGGGACATTAGATTTTATCACACCTGTAGATGAAGGTACAGACACGTCCTATACAAATCATGTACAAAACATTCAATATGAATGAAAATTTCCTCCGCCTACTTTCAGTATACTACCTAGATGAACTGTGTAACACACCTGACAGGCCTGAGAAGGTCATAAATGTAACTGGTCAGGGAACGATCTTCCTTTCGAGAAATGGCTCTATACCAGGTCGTCCGGGTGGATGCAGCCTGATTTTAGACAATCTTGCAAAAGATGGATACTTTGATATCCAGTTAGAAGTAAGTAATCAATGGTTTGTAGGGACTTGGCGTGCGAAACAAAAAGGGAAAAAAACTGGCTCTAAAGAAGTAAACTTAAATTCTGTATAAATCTACGTTGGCCCATAAGGGACATTTAGTTTTTATTTTATATTTTTATTTTTTTTCTACTTTTCTCCGCGGAATTAAACTTTTCTCCGCGGAAATAAACTTTGCTCCGCGGAAATAACTTTATTCCGCGGAATAAACTTCTCCGCGCGGAGAAAACTTTTCTCCGCGGAATTAAACTTCTCTCCGCGGAATTAAACTTTTCTCAGCGGAAATAAACTTTTCTCCGCAGAATTAAACTTTTCTCCGCGGAAATAACTTTTATTCCGCGGAGAAAACTTTATTTCCGCGGAGAAAACTTTAATTCCGCGGAGAAAACATTATTTCCGCGGAGAAAAGTTTATTCCACGGAGAAAAGTACGAAAAAAATATAAATATGAAATGAAAAATAAATGTCCCCTACGGGCCACCATATAAATCATACTCACGGGCAAAATCCGTAATCACAGTACGATATTTCTGTTTCAGCAAATCAACTTCTCGTCAAAAACCGACACGCTGCGCGTTATAGGTCTTAAAGGAGAGGATGAACGCACAATCTGCTACGACCACTCGGATTGTGTGCCGACGACGGCAGCACCGACGGCAAGTACGACAGCTGAGGAGACAACATCGGAAGATTCACAATCTGACAATAGAGATTCGAAGAATAACAAAACACCGGGTGTGTGTAAATTCTTTTGTAATTCTAACCTTTCCCCTACCCTTTCCACATACCATCTCAGGAGAGGGTCTGTACCCTTACAAAAGCTGGGCCATATTCATTTAGTCTTAGTAAAACACCGTGTCCCTAACTTGGGCCGGGCCATATTCATTTACCGGTAGTCTTAGTAAAACATCTTTTTCCTAACTTGGGCTGGATCCAGGGCCCATATGCATAAAACTATACATGTATGTAAGTGTAAGTGTGACACTTATCCTTTCTTCAACACAAAAGATACGTATCAGAGTTGACTTAAAATATGTTTATGAAAATCGACCCAGGATACTACTGTTGCCTATCAAAAGTGAATGCTTGATGTCCTCCTTGAGACTGGTTCTACTGTATTCAAAAAGAGAGAGTCTATACCCTTATTGAGCCCACATGTATATCCTATAGGCTGAATTCCGAAGTATCCATACCAATACTGTATTGCAAAGACAGGCCTGTCCCCTAACAGGCCAGATTCCAATGTTTTTTTACTGTTGTTTGATTGCTTTGCGTGTGAGGCACGACAGCGTGGAACAAATCAGTCGCCGATATGGTGTGACATGACTGCAGTTGCGTCTCACTTGCGACGATCGGGATCAGTCGCCGACCAAAAAGACCACGGGTCGCAAGAGTTGAACATGTTCAAATTCTGCGCCACGACGAATCATGATCCCGACGGGCGTAATCCAGTCGCAGTCGACCTGACTTGAGTTACGACGTCGTGCGATTATCCAAACGTTGGTCTTTTTTAGTTAACCAATCAGTGATCAGCATTTTCATACCCTGCATGGGCCTGCCATCTTGAAAAAGTCACATGATCACAAGTCGCATGACTGCCAGACTTTGCGATGCTGTAGTCGCAGGTGACCTGAACACGGTTACGATTCCCTGCGCGCAGATGCTGCCTGTTCCACGATGATCGTACACATTTTTCGTTTTTGTGACCTGACCGTGATTTCGACACCTGATGCCGACTGTTCCGTCGCAGCGCAGGCAATCGTAGTGCGACCTATGGCCATAAAATTGTATTCGATATACTCTTATTCACAGATATTGACTGTACGACTGACGAATTCAAATGCACTGATATTCTGGAGTGTGTCCCATACTTCAAACTTTGTGATGACAAACATGACTGCAGGGACGGTACAGACGAAAACTGCACAGGTGAGCAGCTGGGACTTTCCCCGATCGGCCCTTCACAGTTCAAACATAAAGTTGTCTCCGAATTTCGCAAATTTTCAACCCCAGCCGGGGTCTTCCTCAGGCACTTTCTAGTAGAGATCCCAGAAGTGAAAGGGATCTTTCTGGGATCTCTACTAGAAAGTGCCTAATGAACTACTATATTGATCCTTCACCAAGTGCCCTGGGGGGTGGNCACATAGGGGAGGTTGAGATCAGCGACTTATCACGGATCCTTATACGTATACGGATAGAAATGTACACAAAATTTGTCCTCGTTGTACAGAATTCTATCCGTGATAAGTCGCTGATCTCAACCTCCCTTTTGGCCCCTATACTATACTAAAATCGCAGTTTAAGGTCGCATAGACCTGACATTGCTGGGGGCCAGCTTCTCCTGTTGGTGATGGTCGACATTGCTGACGACACAGCAGGCTGTTGATATCTTCGAATCGAAGCTCTGACAGTGGCGCTTTTGATAAAATAATGTTGGACGAGCTCGACACCAGTGGCACTGTCCGCCTGACCACAACCCCTACCACGTCCGTGTTGAGGAGGTTTGTGAACAAGTTCCCGGATGGAGTAACAGTGAAGAATGTCCCCCTGTAAAAAGTGTCAAGGTGCTTGGCTTCAGAGACCAATAGTAACAAAGCAAGAATATGATCGTTTGAGAGAGTTTTTCCGGGGATAGGTTTTCCTGTTGACATTTTTCCCTCTCACTCCGTATCTTAGCATACACTGTTAGAAATTATTGTAATATTTTTACAGAAATTGCCTGCAGCAGAGTTTCAGGAACTTCTGTAAATTTACACATGGCGTGATTTATGTTTTCCTGTATTAGTTGCACTCAATTGGACTGTCCAGAATGAAGCTTTCTGAGAACGTATGAAAATATAATTTGGTCAGCCTCTAGTCAAGTCTCTGTTAACATTTATTTAAGTCTGTAATTTTACATATCACGTCCTGAAACCCTGCTGCAGGAATTTTTTGTAAAATCCGCTGTTTTTTTCTAACAGTGTAAGCACAAATTCTAACTGCAACAGCTTGACCTGCGATCAATCACTTCAAGGCCCTCCCACCTCTTCAAAACAATTCCCTAGTCGACTTGGCTCTCGGTGGGCCATTCGGCATTGTTGCCCATAGACAGCCATCTCCTTGCGAGAAATTTCTCAAGATAAGTGACGCCTTATCTTTATTGATCGGGTGCAGCGGCTGGCGCTCTTAAAGAGTGACAACAATGACCGAAAGCGATTGATCAAGTATAATCAATTGCCAGAGAGAAACTGACAACATATGCTCCGATCACACAGAGCCACATGTATACGGTAGGCTAATAAGGACTCATCGGTTAAAGCAAATGGCTCGCGGGGTTTGTTGACAGTTGTTTGTTGACATGTCCTCAAATCAAGCGCCGTTTTGAGAAAAAGGCGAAAGAAGGATTTTAGTTTAATGGGAAATGCATTAGACAGCCAAACTTCGGAGGCGTATTCTGCAAAATCTGCCGCTTCAAAATCGATGTGAATAGCACAAAAGGTACATTTTGACCGACTGAATATGAAAACGTCATTAACCCATTTTAACAAATTTTTAATGGAACCTCGTCCCCAGTGTTTACGTTTTCATATGTGCACAGGTTTTGCATATGGCTGGAGCACGGCTTTGCCTGGAGGAGAGATTCACTCTCTATGGAAGGTACCACAAAAATGTAAACAAACCCCGCGAGCCATTCGCTTTAAGGTTTATCTAAAGTGACTCGAAATCTCGATTTTTTTACGCAAAAATCTGGCTAACTGCACAGTAAATTTGGAAAACAAGGCTCGGGGGCCCTAGGGAGCCGTCATAAGGCGGTGCCCCGAGCCTTATTTTCTCCATTTAGTGCGCAGTTAGTCAGATTTTTTGCGTCAAAAATTCGAGATTTCGAGTCGCCTGAAGAATGTAATTTAAAAATCTTTCTAAAAATGTGGATGTTGTAAAAAGATGTAACGCTTTTCAACAAAGAATAGTGTTTGATCAACTTAGGGCGTATTCCTTACATGCACAAGTTGCATATCTGAAAAGTTTTATGTGTAAACAGCTAAGAGTGACGGCGCTGTACTAGCACCACATGGCGTCGCTGCGAGCGTTGTGACCAAAATGTCTTTTTTCTAACGTTATTTCCATTTATTTCTAGCATGAAAATAACCCGTTTGTTTTGGTCACCCGACAGTAAAACTTACATCATCGTGTAGCAGATGAAATTTTCTTTTAATCTCATTACGTTTTTTCTTAAAATAAGAGATACGATGGCGATAATAGCAACGTTTTTGCGTCATACAAAAATGTACAGGTCATTTTCTCATGACGCAACGTCAACACCTAAAATGACGTCAATGACGTCGCTCAGGTCACATCGCTCGCAGCGCCGACCTGTCGGGATAAAAAATTATCGCCATCCCCATTCTCATCGGATTCTCATTTTTTGCAGGTACACACTTCAACATAAAAAAGCACCCGGTTATAACAGCCTCGATATTTTTCGGTCTGATAGCAACCGTGCTCATAGGGGTGGTAGCCTCGTATGCTGTTTATCATCGACGAAAACTACAGCGGCTTGAACGTTATCGCCACGTCCAAATGGAAGACTTGCATGAGATTGTGAACACGACGGAGCCAGATGCTGGAGTACATCAAGAACATCACGAAGAAAACCTTGAGCTCTATTCCATTTGAAGAGGCTTTCTCGCCTTAAAGATAATGGGCCGTATTCTAGAAGCTCCCTTAAGTGTAAGGTCGACCTTTAGCTATTGTCTGCAGGGTAGAATACAAAAGATTAAGGTCGACCTTACACTTAAGGAAGCTTCTAGAATACGGCCCAATGTCTCACGGGTATTTTCGCGGGCCACGAAATTCATTGTTTATTTACATTTTGTTTGTTTACGTCCAGGCTTTCTTTGTCTTATAAGTAAATTCTTGGTTGCATGCCCCTCTAGAAATTCTGTTGATTCCAAAAGTATTCATTTTGGTGGGTTGGCATGTCCCAAAAGTCCGAAATAACATAATGTAAACATCCATATTTACAAACATTGAATGTAAACAATGAAGTCGTGATATATTATCTTTAAATGCCTTAAAGGGAGACTCCACTCATTGTGTAAAATTTTGAATTTTTGAAATATCGTTAATACATTCAAATCCACTGATATCTGCAACATGTCGTATTTTTTTAAAATCACCAAACTCATCATTTTAAGTATTTTAATTGGATCCCAAGGGGGCCATTGCACAGCACTCATGACGTCATGAGTGTTCAATGCATATTTGAAGGTACAACCAATAGGCCTAGGCAGTCGCAGTATTAGCTCATTCACTACACAGGTCGTGAGCCTATTGACACTAGTGACATCACAACTCATGGCAATAGTCTACATGGATTGATAAAAATTCAAAAGTTTAGAATGAGTTGAGTCTCCCTTTAAGAACTCCGAGTCCAATTTAAAGGATGTGAGACTTTTCTACCTGCATCAAGCTTAAGATGTATAAAAATGTAAAGGAATAGGCCCTACCCAATTAACGGGATATTTATCAACACTTTCTTTGATGAAACGGGTTAATATTTACACAACATCCAGGTTTTTAGAGGGACAGAATAAATGATTAAATAACTTTGATATACAAACTGTGCTCAATTATAGTGACATTGCATTAGAAATTTGTATTGGTCTCAGAACCGCTTTTCACCAAGTCATTGTGGTAGAAGACAATAATTCGCTCTTGATAAATAAATATTAAAGCCCCACTGTATTGAATTTGAAAAACGCAAATCATCGCCGCGATTCTTGACGTCAGTGCACGACGTCACGACGTCAGGCTAATGTAAAATGTACTGCGCTCCACCTGAATACATTAGGGCTCTCCCTGCAGTTTTTATTCAATGTGTGCTGAAACCTATGCCTTGATTCTCTGAAGTACGTATCAGACAAGCATTTTGGGGACCTTCACAAGCTATGAGACCTCTATGTGCTCTCTCCTAACATTTTGAAAATATCGTAAAATTCAATACAGTGGGGCTTTAACATGCTACCGGACTTTATGTACAATTACGTGGTGAAAAGGAGGTCCTTATACCTTTTTTTAGTTGTAATTTCACGCCAGAAATAAATGATGGAAATACATGTGACGTTAGAAAAATGACTTTTCAGTTATATCGCTTGCAGCGCCACGTGGTGACGTTTGTTTCGCCGGGTCCCCATTCTGGACTGTCAAATGAAGAAATAACTGGACCGTTTCGTAAACTAAAATCATAAGCGCATCATCAGACCCATTCACATAGAAGACGCACGCCATCCCGTGATGCGCTGCTCGAGACTGTTAATGCACTCGTGTAAAATAAAGGCTGAAGCTGACATTTGGTTTGTTGCAAAATACGGAATATTGTCCGGATTGAACGGATTACTTTTTCAAATTCTGGCTCTTCAAGTAATACATGTACATGTACACGTGCATGAAAAATTGCATTTTTCGGCTTGATTTTTGATAGAGTTGTCCTTATTCACATCTGTTAAAGGGACTATTTGCATTCTACTACCCAGAGAATTCTACCCTAACTAGCAACAACCCGTGGCAATCGGCGATTCTGAGTTTGGCCGAGGTTGGAATGCACGGCACGGCTGGAATTGGTGCAACACGGTGTGTGGTATGGAGAATTTAGAAAGCAATCGAAAAACACCCGGCGTTAAAAAAGTAAAATTGCTACCAGAGCAAAGTACTCTTTGCAAATTAAACCACCCGTTGCATCAGGATATTTGTATTTCTCTTGACCATCACCGTCGCATGGTGGCCCTTTTTCAAAGCTGGAGTCCGCGCAGTTTTTGTTCATGCAGTTCACCTTTAAACACCATATGACCACGCCGTCACAATTAAGCCATTGTTTAATTGCTAGGCCTAAGTACTTGACTCCTGCCAGCTGTTGCCAATTACTACATAGGACACTGCGAAGATAATATGAGTCTCTTTATTCGCAATCAGGGCTGCAGTACAGACCTGGATGACCGAACTGACTATATCATTCTTTCAAATTTGTTTACATTGAGATCAAGATGGCGCATGGGAAATTAGAAGGGTTAAGAAACGGAACTATCCGAATGTACATGGATGGATGGTATGTAGAGTTCATTTTCCTTATTTATTAATTATCATTTTACGTCCGGCCATTACACTGGTGTTCTATTGATGGGCACGTATGTACATGTATACATGTACAGTATGTTGATTAATAAGTGGCAATTTTTTGGTTACGTGGCAATTTTAATTTAATTAAAAAGCAACTTTCAGGTTTACAAAAGTATCAACGAATTCAAAAAATTACGCACTGAAGAAGGTTCATTTGAAATTTACCGGTAATGGTAGGCCTAATATATTCGTTTTATTAAAAAAATAGTCCGTAAAAAGCGAACTGTTCCATATGTTTCCGGTAAAGTTGCTAAATTTTCCCATTTAATTGAAAATTAGTCGGGTTTTTTCTTTGTTTACGTGGCATATTTTACTCAAAAGCGGCTTTCATGTTTTTAAAAGTATCAAAGAATTATAAAAAGTCACGCGCTGAAGAAAGTTCAGTTGAAATATAATGGTAATATATTCGTTTTATAAAACGAAAATGGTCCGTAAGCGAACTTTTCCATATGTTTTTTTTGGTAAACTTGCCAAATTTTCCCATATAATTGAAAATTAGTCGGGTTTTTTTGTTTGTTTACGTGGCATATTTTAACTCAAAAGCGGCTTTCAGGTTTAAAAAAGTATCAAAGAATTATAAAAAGTTACGCACTGAAGAAAGTCCATTTGACATTTAATGGTAATATATTCGTTTTATAAAAAGAAACGGAACGGGCTTATATCGGTAAGATATATAAGGTACGATGTAAAGTCTGGCAACATCTAACTTCGACCCAATGGAATGCGGAAGTCATGTAATGTGGCAGAGATTTGCGGTTTTTAATCATAAGTTACATATCCGGAGCAATATTATGGAGAATTGTTAAACGGAATTTATTTGAGTTGGAGTAAAACAGTTTTTGAGAAATTTTGAGATTTATAAATCATGTTCAGTAGGACTCTTATCATCGCAGTGGCGTTGATAATCTGCCAAATAAACATCTTTTTTTCACCGCATAACAGCGGATTAAGAATACGTGTATCGCAGGCGGGGGTGGACACAATTCATATTTAATGTCTTCATTAATTCTGATTTTATGTCCACATTAAATCAAAAATGTCCACATTAAATCAACCAATCGCAGCTGAGTTTTTAATGTGGATATAAAATCGCACTCCTTATTTAATGTCCATATAAAAAATGAAATAAAGGGGTTTGTTTCTTTACAATTGTGCTTTGGTAGTTTTGCTTTACAAGAAACTTCTTGGCCCTTTATGTTACTATGACATTGTTACCAGTCATGAGAAAACCAGGCGGAACAGAAATATGTGCAAATGTTGCATTTCGAAACTAGAGGAATATCAGTAGAGTGGCCATTTATTGCTGTAAGATAAAAATTTTCTGAATGGCTGACTATCTTTCGAAATTTGGTAACACACCCATTTTTGCACCACTGATTTTTGATAAAAAGTCTAAATGTTTGAAATAAATGTACTGCACACCTTTAGGCCACTATTAAAAACCTGCTTCGCTGCATATCTGCGAAAAATGGCTGATGCTGTCATATTGCTCAGATTACCACACTATTTCCTTCAAAAACAAAAATGAAAACAAAATCGCGTAATTCTCTCGTACTTTTTCCTTTTTTCGCTTTTCTTGTTTTCATATTTCTCTCTCCTTCTTCTGGTATTTTCCACTACTTATTTTCCACTTTTATTTTTTTCCACTTTTATTAATGTGGAAAATAAGTAGTGGGAAATTTTGCACTTTTATGCGAATTTTTCAATTTCTCAAATTTCTCAAAATGGGAATTTTTTTCCCCATTTTTAGAAATATCGCCCGAAAAATCAGACAAAATGTCATGTCATTTTAAGAAAATTTCTCAAAATGGAAAAAAATTCTATCCCAATTTGAGAAATTGAAAATTTCGCCAAACTTTCCAGCTTCTTATTTTCCACTTTTATTTCTTATCCACTTCTGGTATTCTCATGACTATTAATTGCTTCCTTCCAGCTTTGACATTGCGCACTATGGACATGCCAACGCTACAAGACAGGTGGGTTGATTATTGCCTGTATTTATTACAGAATAACATGCAGATGTACATGTTTGTTTTCAACGGCGCACGACTTCACGACTTCTGCTCCTTTGGGACAGGGCATGTCCAATTATTGCGATGGCTGACAACTAAAGCCCAGGGGTTGTATGCATAAAACATCTTAAGTGTAAAACTTCCCTTAAACTATTGTTCCAAACAAAAGATAAGGGGAATTTTACACTTAAGATGTTTTATGCGTACGGCCCCAGGTCACACTGTAGCGACTAAGGCGGGCGAATCCCCGCGAACTAGAGTGAAATGGTCCATGGACCATGTGCTCACCCCTTTGGACATAATAGTGTAATGACAGAGAGAGGTATGTACAGTCATTGACATTAGTTTATCTACACCTACTACCTTGAATGTTTCAAATACTACTGGGCCAATTTTAACACGGTTTGTACCACATGAAAGTATATAACCTTGGTCATAATTCTGCATCACAATTTTGGAAATTTGGAAATATCATAATTATGTAATACCTCATTAGAAAACCCCCTAAAAATCAACATTATTATTATGGAATATTTTGGTGACTTTTGTTACAGGGTTGATAGAGTGAACGTTTCTAAGGATTTGGGGCTTTGTTTCATCAAAATATCCTGAGTGGTTGCTGAGATATTTGAGATTATCAAAATTTCGATAATTTGAGAATTTCCAAATTTTCACAAAATTTTGATATAAGTAGACAGAGCTCGCCTAAAAACGTAGCATTATGAAGTTTTGGAACTTATAGCGTAAACTGGTTAGAAGTTAAGCATGTCTTAAAGCTGACGTGAACGAACGAAAAGCCCCCATGCGACGAGCAAGAGAATTACAAACGCCCTGCAAACGCCTCAAACGAAGGCTCAGAATCCGGGTTTAATAAGTCCGGTTCTATTAATATTTAGTTCGGATAGCATAAGTTGCGCTTCCACTACAAAAAAGCCGGTATTTGTCCGCTCTTATTCTGCTTCCATTACAGAATTGCCGGGTTTAATAAGTCCGGTTCTATTAAGTGCGGATCTATTTAGTTCGGATAGCATAGCCGATCATACTCCGAATCTAGATGTGGATAAATTTTGTAGTGGAATGGCAATTACACCGGATCTATTTGTAGTATTATGTTCGGCTACAGGTGGCTCCACGGTCGCTTGCGACTGTGCATGACCTATCCAAACTAAATAGATCCGCACTTAATAGAACAGGACTTATTAAACCCGGCAATTCTGTAATGGAAGCAGAACAAGAGCGGAGAAATACATGTACCGGCTTTTATTGTAGTGGAAGCGCAACTTGTATTTCTGGAGATGGTTGTTGCCACAAAATTAATGTCCCTGCTGCCAGTGCGTCTTTTAGCATGTCATGTAAGACTGAAAGAGTTATGGTGCATCTTGAATTTTCAAATTTCCACTTCGTAGCCTTGACTTCGTAGATACGAAGTGGAAACAAAAGATAAATTTCAAAGTTTAAAATACACCGTAACTCTATCGGTCTAACGTCATACGCTAAAAGATGTTCCTGTAGCAGGCGATATTTGTGGTACCAACCATCTCCTGAAATGCATTACGTCATGGAAATGAAGTCCAATTTCGTATTTCGTCAGATTTGCGAAACCTCCCTATTATCAGATTTCCAGAATTTTTTATTTGTTTACAGGCGAAGCTGATCGGTGATTACCTTATAGCCGGAGTTCACTCAGATGGTAGGAAATGTTTCAGTATATTGGGCGGTTTGGGGGTTGGTCCAGTCAACATCCACCTGCCCCACTTGACCGTAGTTCAAACATTAGGCGAGACTTTTTTTATTACTTGGTGCTCGGATCCGCCGACATCAAGAATTCCGAAGATTTTTTTTCGTCAAGTCTCGGATCCGCCGATTCGAAAATTACAAAAAAAAACAAAAAAAAAATATCTCCGACGTCCGACGTCAATCACCAATGCTAAAAAAATTTTAAAAATGCTTTAAAATATTCCCTTTTTCCTTGATATTTCCAGGTGGGTTTGATGAATCCCAAGATTTTTATCTTCCTCGGTGCTTGATGTGTCAGTTGATTCCGCCAAGCTTAAATCTTGTGAAATGTCCTTTTTTTTTTAAAAAAAATTCCTTCCCTCCGACATTAAGACCTATTCCAAGACTTCGAGACCGTAAAAAAATTAAAGAAAAAAATATTTATCCCGTCCTCCTCTAAAATAGTTTCTTGAAAAAATCCGAGCACCGACTAATAAATAAAAAAAGTCTCGCCTTAGAAGACAGTGCTTGTTGATTCGAAACACTGCGTAAGGCAAGCGCACATTTGCGGCAAAACTCAATGCGGTAGGGGTGTTTTTTTTAAATCGACTGACCCGGCTGAATGACGAGTCGATGGCGTTGGGTCAGTCGACTTTAAAAACATACCTACCGCATTGAGTTTTGCCGCAAATTTCCGCTTGGCCTTATACGAAAAGAAAAAGAAATACATGTAGTAAAAAAAAGTGTCGGAAAAATCGCCCAAATTACTTTCGACGTTAAAATAACATAAATGCCAAAATCACTTCTGCATTAAAATATCGTACACGCCAAAATTACTTTTGATGTTAAAATATCTTAAAAATAATGTTTTATTTACATTTTGTTTGTTTATGTCAAGTCTTTCTTTGTCTTATGAGTAATTTGTTGATGGCATGCTCCTCTAGAAATTATTTTGATACCGAAACTATTCAATTTGGTGGGTTGGCATGTCCCAAAGTGTCAAAATTAACAATGCAAACATCCATGTTTACAAACATTGAATGTAAACAATGAAGTCGTGATACATTATAAACGCAAAAATCACTGACGTTACATGTAGTTTTGAACCTCAGAGATTAGGACAGGGAAATGTTCTGGGTAATGGGAGAGACCATGTGCGAATGGTCATGGTTGATTCCTGCCTATATGGAGGAGAAGAACTGGATTTTTTCCAATTGCAGCTGAGATAATAAGAAACAAGGGACCCCCAGTGTATAACGAAAATGAGCGATATAGGATGATAGAAGGATTTCGATGGGTTGATGAGGTAAGCTATGTACAGTGTCCCCCCCCCCCAAACACACACACCTACCTACACGCACACACGTGTATATATGGTGTCAAATATACGGACATTCCCTGCTCTACGAGTCCCCAGTTAGTAAGAATAAAACAGTAGACTGAGGCACTCAGTCTCTGTAATACGCATGCGCGAACTGCACTGCGCAGCATTACAGAGACTGAGACCAACCTCAACAATTTTTGTTTCGAAAATACCGAAATCCTGGTATCGATGCTGATTGGTGGTCAATTTTGAATCCAGATGTTACAGCCATGCTGATTGGCCATTTTGGGGGTCACAAGATTTCAAAATAACGGCGCTCTATTGCAAGATCACCAATCGTGCGCAACGCAGCATCACAAATTAGACGTTGTGGCCAGACCCTCGGTTGGTAGACCGAGGGTCTGGCTGCGCGAGACTAATAAAACAGTCGTCCCAAATCGACTCATCTTGGACATTGAGTAAGATCCTATTCAAATGGGGTCATTACGGCAATATTTTTGACGGCTTCCAAATGGGGTAGTCCCCATTGCAGGCGGGTCCACAGTTATACAGTATTTTTTCACTACAAAAGGGGCTGTTCGTTTTCGTCACTTGAGGAATCTGAGTTGTGATCCTTGGAAAACGGAAAAAGCTATGCACTTGCAAATTGCAGGGATTATTGGTTGTGCTGTACAGAATAATCGCTGCAATTTGCAGCTTCATAGCTTCCTCCATTTTCTCAAGGATCACGACTCAGATTCCTGAATTGACGAAAACGACCAGCACCTTTACAATGAAAAATCCATTCACAAACTACATGTAGTTCTAAAATATTTGCAAAATTCTGGATGACGTTTCCAATTCGACCTCATTTCTGAATACATGTAATCACGAAGCTGTGTCTTCTCCAGGTAGTCAAAGACGCACCGTTTAGCACAGCTGTAAGGAGACTAAAGGAACTCGATGTTGACATCCATGTGCACGGAGGTAAGGGTAGGCGTTCTATATGGATACGGCTATCGCAGGCCGGAGTGGACACAATTCATATTTAATGTCCACATTAATTCCGATTTTATATCCACATTAAATCAAGAATTTATGTCCACACTAAATCAGCCAATCGCAGCTGAGTTTTTAATGTGGATATAAAATCGCACTACTTATTTAATGTCCATATAAATTCGTATTTTATGTCCCATTAAATCACGAATTAATATCCACACAAAATAGACCAATCACGGATAAGGACTTTTGGACGGATGTGAGTGTTCTCGATGGCTTCCGTCCACAATTCCATCGCGGATTTTTAGACGGAAGCGATGGAATTGTGGACGGAAGCGATCGAGAACACTCACATCCGTCCAAAAGTCCTTATCCGTGATTGGTCGATTTTATATGGATATTAATTCGTGATTTAATGGGGACATAAAATACGAATTTATATGGACATTAAATAAGTAGTGCGATTTTATATCCACATTAAAAACTCAGCTGCAATTGGTTGATTTAGTGTGGATATAAATTCTTGATTTAATGTGGATATAAAATTGGAATTAATGTGGACATTAAATATGAATTGTGTCCACTCCGGCCTGCGATATACGGCGTAACTTTTCTTTGACAGACACATGCTGTCCCTGATAGAAGTCAGTATAAGTGGAATCTCTATGTACACTGGTGGACAGAAATATTAGGACAGTGGCCAATTTGAAGTTTGATGTAAGTTTCTGCCTGTTAATGAATGTAATGAACTCAACTCGTGTTCATATATTGTGGAAAGGGTCCTTCTTTCCCTTTGCTACAATTTCAGCAGGCCTGATAGCCTAGTGGTTATCACGTCCGCTAAGCAAGCGACAGGTCCCGGGTTCGAATCCAGCCCGGGCCATGTGGGGTATCATTCCCGGCTCTTCACGTCCGTCGCATGGGACAGTAAGCCGTGGTGCCTTGTACCTTGTGTCTTTGCAAGGGAAAGTAAAATACCCCATCCAAGTGAGGAACATGAGTAGCTTGTGATGGCCTCCTCCGTACTTACCAGGGCCAATAATGCTATAGCGTCGGCCCTGACGGAAAAATGAAATACATATAAATACAATTTCAGTGAATTACATAATCATGGCAATTATGCAATGGGGTTAATGTCAATAAGGCAATTCTCACCCTTGTTCATCGAAGGCATTTACAAGCAAATACTCGTTTTTCTTCGTTTTTTTCTTAAGAATAAAGCTTTTAATTACTCATGGTTGATGATACACTTGTGTTACATAACATGTTTGACCAGTTTAATACCTTCGTAAGAAGACATTTGTTTAAATTAGATCACTTGAAATTAACAACAATCCACATTGGAAGTGCAGAAATGAAAGTTAAAACATGATCAAAAATGTGTTCTAGACTTTATTCAAGCCAAAACATTTCATCTTCTTCTGATTCCTAACAGGCAGAAACTTACATCAAACTTCAAATTAGCCACTGTCCTAATATTTCTGTCCACCAGTGTACTAATGTATCATACTTCCACACTTTTCAGATGACATTACGTTTTCATGTGAGACGGGGATGGATTGTATACATGCAATTAAAAGTGCTGGCCTCTTCCGGTGAGTTAGTTTTCATTCAGATTTCAAAGTTTACATTATGTACTTGACTACACTGTAAAAACGAATGGGCTCGGGAGACCCATGATTTTGTCCACTACCTGGACCCATGGGTTTGAAATGGGTTCAATGGAGAATGGGTCCATGGTACCCAACATATTTGTTCTTCGGGTATGAAACGAATAGGTCCTTAGGTTACAGTAACCCATAATGACAGTTTCATGGGTCACTTTGGCCCATCTACGATTGCTACCGTGGGGTGTTGGCACCCACGAGCAGCAATCTTAGATGGGCCAAAGTGACCTATGAAACTGGTCATTAAAAAGACATTATGGGTTACTGGAACCTCGTTTCAGGCTCGCAGAACAAATATTCTGGGTACCATCGACCCATTCCCATTTCAAACCCACGGGTCCAGGTAGTGGACAAAATCATGGGTCTCGCGAACCCTTCGTTTTTACAGTGTAGGGACAGCGGTTCACCCAGGGGACCAATGAAAATTCCATTTTGATGATGTGCTGCCATCTGAGGAACATTATTAAAATGCACCAGGCAAATTGCTAAATGTTCAAAACTTGCACTACTATAATGACGCCATCAGGCGACAATTTCTGATCCAGTTAAGTGAGTGTATCTACCGACATTGCAGCCGCAATGACTAAAAGCTTTGACGCAGGATACTGCAGCGCCAGTCATAGGAAATTTGATGGATGGGGATTACTCGATTTTTTATTCGTCAAAGGAGAGAGTCTACGCTGGTCACACTAACAAATTTATAAAAAATCAAGTGAAAAATAAAAAATTGTAGACTTTCTTATGAGGAAATCCAAAACTACATGCACATTTCATTTTGGAGGAAAGGGGTGATGGCAGAATGCCAACTATAAGGATGTAATGTAATGTAGATCACTTATTCAGTAAAATCCAGGTAGGCCAACTTCACCACTTGCATTTAGTCCACTCCTAGCGTCCAATGGGAATACCTAGTATGTCACATTTTGTTGTTTTCGAGAAAAATAGGTTTACGTGGAATGACAACTTGGAAGAGTTTTGTTGTGGAAAACACTGCTAATTAAAAATATGTCATACAACAGGATTAAATTCAATTTGCTATGTTTTACCTCTGATTTCATGCTGAATTTGCAAAGGTAAAAACGTAGTAAGGGAAGTCACAATTCTGATGACTTAGACGTAAAAACCGAGTAAGTGCGCCACTGTCTTCCTGAGGCTTTGGCGAACATTTTGCAAATAAAAACTGTTTATTATGATGAAACAATACCTAGTAAGTAAGAATTTGGCCTTAACTCATTTTTCCCAAAAATGTGACTTACTAGGTATTTCCATTGGACGCTGGACTCCTCTCTACGAGTGTCCTGACTGGTCAGATTTTAACCAACAATGTATTCAGATAGCCAATGGCAGGCAATTAATGGCATTAATGGTAGCAATAAATCAATTTAATGTGATTTAATGTCCACATATAACAATCAAATCCTATTGGTCGGTTTATTGTAGACATGAATTCGTTTGAATTAATGTGGAAATCAATTCAGAATTATTTGTCCACTCCAGCGTGCGATACTCGTTTGTAAAATCTGAGTGATTACATTTCTAACTTTATCTCCTGCGGTTACAATACATGTATTTTGGTCCATCCTGGTTCATATCTTGTGCGACTTAAAGCGGGGTTTCCTGTGACAGGTCACATTTACGTTTATCGTTGTTTTTATGGTCCCCAAACCTACGGTGTGGGGACCATATTGAGATCACTCAGGTTCTTCTGTTTCTTCTTATTATTATTCCAACACTCGATTATTGAGCTAGCCTGACCAAACTTGTGAATAAAGTTGAAAACCTTTACCCCTAGTCCATTCTTATATATTGGATCCATGGAAAGACATAAGTGCTTTCCATAATTCTCGTCAGTTTTGGTGTATTTAGTGATTTTATTTCTCAACTGATGAACTTAAACCATGTAAATATTTCCCTCATCTTTTTTTGTTGGTTCAGGGTGAACGATGGATCCATATCTGACTCCACCACTTGCCCTTCCTCTGGCCTCTGAAGGCAGACCTCTGTCCCTGTCCCTGCCCATCATCCTCCCCTCCCGTCCTCCGCCCCACCCCTCCCTGCCTAAAGCTGCATTTAGCTGACACGCGGAATGCGGTATAGGGCCGCGGAATCCCCGGCGGAAGCGATTTGTTGTATGCGAAACGCATTGCACTTTCCGCTTACCGCGTTCCGCAATCCGCATTCCGCGTGCAGCTAAATCCAGCCTTAGTCTCGTGCCACCAGACTCTTGCAATTTCCAATAAATTTCCAATTTTAGAGTCTGGTCCGTATGGTTACTTTGACTTGTAATGTTGTAAACCATCATGGCGGACAATCTACGCGATGACTGATGACGTAGAACACAACTACACTGCACTGCATGCATGCATGCATAATACATTGGTAGTGACTAGCCAATCAGCGAAGCTCCCCTTATTTTGAATTTTCGGAATAAGAAAATTCAATGAGAACTGCGTTCCGTGCCAGACACTCGGTCTGGCGACCTGGGAGTATATGACCGAGGGGCTGGTTGCGCGAGACTATCCCTGCCTCTGAAGGCACGCCTCTGCCCATCCTCCTCCCCTCTCCCTCCCCATCTGGGCACCATCGAATTTGCTGTGAAGCAAATTTCACAGTCCTAGTTTAACCTCACTATTGCTTCTCATTTCTAGGGAGGTTAAGAGGACAAATAATGTCTCAACGACGGATATTGTCGGAAGGTAGGCTACATGTCTTAGCTAAAGAACTAACCCTCACCCGAAGTGGTCTCTTACAAAATCATCGAATCTACGTTGAGAAAGTTTGATTCCCCCCGTCTGTATTTTAGGTGTTGTGATAACGTACAGATTCTACACTGGTTCGGAACACATTTTTATGTCGACTATTAAGTCCTGTCTACACGATCATACATTTGTTCAAAACATCATCATACATTTGTATGATGATGTTCATGGACAAATGTATGATCGGTGTGGACCGTTTTCCCAACAAGCTTGAATAGCATCCAACACGTATGATGATGTTCAAACTTTTAGCTGCATTGTGCAGATGGAAATCCACAACAAGCTTGGACATCATCATACAAATGTATGATGGTGTTTTGAACAAATGTATGATCGTGTAGGCGGGCCTAGATGTGTACCGAACATTGCGGACCATGTGTCGTGACGCCGTAGTGCATCCAACACATGCTGATGCATTGTGACGTCACTGACGCCGCGTAAACATGGTCCGCAATTTATAAAGTGCCTGGGGTAGACCCCGCTTGGGGTCGAAAATTTGCAGCAAACTTCGGAGACGACTTTATACGTGTTTTATCATTTTGTGTGTCGTTCTTTCTGCTCTATGTTGGATATTTATGTCGACTAGCAGTAGGGCCTACAGCTGTTTAGCTGTCTCTCTCTCACGTTTGTTCACTCTTTGTTTATCTTTTTTTCGGGATGTCAAACTTTACCAGTATAGAATGACGATGATGGTGTCAACTGAATCCACACACCAACATCGAAATTCACCATACAAACAAACAAAATATCCATACTTTGAAATTTGCAGGCGACAAATTCATACAATCCAGGTTATCAAATAGCCTAAGTAGTGCAGGATGAATAAATGAATAATCCCACTATTATGAAGAAAAATATGCCCTTTTACTTCACTTTCGA
>NMRB01000331.1:162811-190330 GCA_002633025.1 Notospermus geniculatus | reverse complement strand
GACCGAGGGTCTGGCCGCGCGAGACTACCGCACAAGGATGAATGATTGAGCGCATATCCTTTTGTCACCAAAGCAAGTAAAGAGCATAAGAATTCAATGGTGGCGCATAAGCCTTTTGTCAAAACGAGCATTAGGGCATTGTGAGCAATAATTAAGGCACAAGAAGCGCACTCCCAAGCAAGTAAAGAGCATAAGAGTTGAATGGTGGCGCATAAGAATTCAATAGTGGAGCATAAGAATTCAATAGTGGAGCATAAGCCTTTTGTCAAATAGGGCATTGTGAGCATTAATAGGCGCATAGCGCGAGCACTTCTGAATGCGCGATCAACTGAGTTTATTACCGACCGTACATCATCCATTCCCTCCACCCGACGAAAGCTGTATTTCAGTTACTCCTGATCGTACATGTAAACACAACCACGACAATTGCGCCAGGCATGACAGAAGATCAGCGCGCCGCTGTAGAAACCCACGTGGCCTCTCGTGACGTGTTACCCCCCGCCACCTGTCAATCATAGTGCTTATTATAATATGACTGGGAAAAGGGCACTGAATGCTCACTCTATGCGCCAATGCGAAAAAAACCTAGTGTAAAGGCTGATTCATACTCCGTCCGGATTTTGCGCCGACTATGATCAATTTCACTGCGTGTGCACATTCACGTCGTGGAAACCTGCGATCAGTTTCATGCGCTTGACGGTCCGCAAGCGAGTATGAATCAGCCCTTATACCAAATTTAAGCTGTTGTTTCTACATGACCACCAAACAACTTGGTATCCATGGCTGTCCAGGCGGCGGGTTCGTGAGGTAAATTGTGCTGTCCAGAAATTCTAAAATTGCTCTCAGAATCCATAGACGGAAATAACTGCAGTACGACTGACTGAACAAGAAAAATACATCAAAACTACGCCTAACTGCCCGAGTTAAATGAGTTATTATAATGTTTTTTGCATGTTTACAAAATCCAATGACATCAAATGTGCTGTTCTCCGCTGCCTGACATGGTTGTCAGGGGTGTGTAGTAGTCCTATTTAAATTGCCATAACTTTGTAATGGGTGATCCGATTTTCATGCGCTTTGCAGTTTCATGTTGTCTGACTGATGCTCAAAAGTATTACGCAGAAAACCAGAAGTCGATAAAAGCTTCTCAGGTAACCTTTAAAATTGCTTCCTCAAGCTGATGAAGGTGCTATTGATTTTAGAATGCTTCTTGGGAAATGTACCGGTGTAACTCCCTATTTTAGCCGGTGACCTCCTTGGTTTAGTATTCCAAAGGTTGGTCAGGTGTGGCAGAAATCAAAGTCAACCTGGAATCAATGCAGGGCTTTCATTAACTTTTTCACTACCTGGGTCATGACTTCCACAATTTTTTTATGGAAGTCAATTTGGGAAGATGCTGGGGTCTTTAGACTTCCAGGAATTCTTTTTGGGGGTCAAATCTTCCCTTCGTATGCTGCTATACCGGTATCATGCGCGAACCAGGAGTGTGTAGTTGCCATGGGCGACGGGAATCCCCAGTTACTTCAGCTGCGCTAGCAAGGATTGGGTGTGGTTGAAGAAAATTTGGCTGGCGCGACTTGCAATATCTTGATACCTGCATCAGCTGGGGTCCTACTGGCGTAAATGGAGACTGAGTATACAGATGGGGCTTCCACCCTTTCTCTATCAGCGTATCATCGAATTTACCTGCGTTTTTGAGACTTTAGAGTTGTTTATGTTTGCGTCATTTCCGTAGTTTACATGCGTAATAGACGCCATACGCAGGCTTAATGAAAGCCCTGAATCAAAGTCCCGTCCTATTGTTCAGGGATTATTAGAATATGGCTATGGAGACCATGACCATTCGGATATAACCTTACAATAGCGGGCTATTGTTTGGCGGACTTGCATTCTTAGGATGTTGATTCCTGTCACACCTGTCCTTCACGTCACATTCTATTGGGTGAAATGAAACTGTGACATAGGAAATCCTTTCGTGAGGGCGCCTGATGGCTGCTGCACACGATCCAATTTTTCATCCTTTTTTTGGGAAGTTCAGATTCCGGGCATATTGGGGCTTCAATGTATAAACGCGCACGTAGGCCTTTATTGAGTACTTATATTCAGAAAATTGGATGAAAAATTGGATCGTGTGTATAGGCCATTATGCCCGTTGTACACGATCAAATTTTTCATCCAATTTTTTTAGAAGTTCAGATTCCGGGCCTATTGGGGTTTCAATGTATAAACCCACATGTTGGCTTAGTAGCGCCAAAAGGGTGAATGTCGTCCTGGGTACCCCTAAAGGGTACCCAGGTCCAACCTGGGTATCCCTAAATGGCACCCAGGTACATACTGGGTACCCTTTAGGAACCTAAAGGATACCCAGTTTGAAATTCCCGCCTGGTGAGATACCTGAAATCCAGGTTGATGGTACTTTGACCGTTCAGCCCGTCATGCTCGCAAACTGGGTATCCTTTAGGTTCCTAAAGGTTACCCAGTACGTACCTGGGTGCCATTTAGGGATACCCAGGTTGGACCTGGGTACCCTTTAGGGGTACCCAGGAACCCTTTAGGGGTACCCAGGACGACATTCACCCTTTTGGCCTTAGTAGCAGTAGTAAAGTTAGTAGTTTATTTCATTATAGTGACATGCTACAAGAAATTCATGTACAAGAAAGGAAAAACAGAACACACAACACCCAGTCCTGTATAGACCCCTTGCGCTTATCAGCCCAGGGTGTCAACATTAGCCTCGCCCTAGGGGGCCTAATGCATTTGTACAGTTGGCTCCTGTGCTTACCGTCGGCACAATGCACTAGGCCCAAGGTTTGTTTACACCTTCTGGCTGTAATGGCCGACTTGCGCAAGTGGTCTATAGGCCTATAACCCTGATTCCCTCCGTCCCAGCAGCCAGAGTTCTTTTTAAGACCCCTACGGGCTTAGCTAGGCCTGCCCCTGGCAGCATGGCTGCAATGAGTCTACACGCTACACGTGCAGGTCTGTTAACAAAGGCTTCACAAAGGGCTTGTGACCGTGAAGCCATTGTTAGCCGGCGTGTCCGTGTAGCGTGTAGCTGTATATATGTGATTGCAGCCTTCGGCCTAGTTTCATAGCTACAGCACTCCACTGGTCCATGCGGCAAAATACACCAAGGCATAGGCCCAGAGTGCACTGCTCTGGCCTGCCTAGAAATAGGTCTTTAGCTACCCCCGGCGTAGAATCTATTTTACGCGAACTAAAGGACTTGCATTATAGGGCCTACCTTATTTCTCTAGACGGATCCCGAGAGCATCAAACGTCGATGTCGAAATGGTCGAAGAAACCGCGGCGCCGTTTTTGTTTTGTATCGTTCTACGAACTATAAATGTTCTGACAAAAGGAGCTGTCAGCGAGTTGACCAATAGGTGTCACTACGGCCCAATTCAATGCATCGAGCAGCAATCACGTAGATTTTCCTGTACATTAATAATAATAATAATAATAATAATAATAATAATAATAATAATAATAATAATAATAATAATAATAATAATAATAATAATAATAATAATAATAATAATAATAATAATAATAATAATAATAATAATAATAATAATAATAATAATAATAATAATAATAATAATAATAATAATAATAATAATAATTTATTTATTTCTCTTTTCACCAATAATTTGGTATACAGAGGATTACATAAGTATTTATACGGTCAGATGACAGAATAGCCGGTTTACATGATCTTCACGATCCTGAAATAGAAATTGGCCAACGCATTTAGACTCGCGTGGCCCTTTCGACGCATGATGTTACCAAATACCAGTACATTAGGATTCTGTTGTGATAGCGCGGGAAACTTACGATTACGTAATCCAGAAAGAGATTTACACTTCAACAGGTAATGAAATTCATCGAGTACATCGGAAGTACCACATAAAGGACATATGTCGTTTTCTATTACACCATTATACAATCTTTTAGAAACTCCCAAGAATTTGGCAGTACCGGTTCGGAGCCGGGCTAAACTATATACTTTAAAAAGTGGAAGTTTTTTCAAATAAGCTTCAAAGGATGGTTGGTCTTTGTATAAACGATAAATAGCACATCTCTTATCCGTGGAAACAATTTCTCTCCAGTTCTGAGTGAATTGGTCACATAATTTTTGATAAACTACTGTTTTAATTTCCTTAACACCCAAAGCGTTGGGATTATCCCACAAAACAGAAAGTGGTCCGCTAGAACTTTGCTGCCATCTGTTGGCAATATGCGGGGCTGACTGCACCTATTCCGTTCCTGCCGTGGATGGCCTCAGCGCACAACATGCCGTCGTGTGCCCACCTTTGCTGTCCCATCCACAACCTGACACCGACTAAAGCCTAGTTTATACTTCGACGCAAGACCATCGGCGTCCGACGCACGATCAAAATCTGTACGCCGACATAAGCCTTCTTCATTAGGTCGGCGTCCAGATTTTGATCGCGCGTCGGACGCCGATGGTCGTGCGTCGAAGTATAAACTAGGCTTAAAGCGGCCTATCCACGTGCAATATTATTGCACAATATGAGGATCAAAATAGGCAATATTACATGTATTGCCAATCTTTCTCCCATCCATTATGCCAGAAGCACATGACANGCCCATTGAGAGCCAACTTCTGCGAAAAAACTGTCAAGTGGAGCAGCGCCTTAAGTCCTGGCGACCCCAGTCTTCTGAGACTTTGAAATCTGACAAGGATCATTTGAGTAATTGAACCTAGGCCTATAGGCCTACTTTGCCACAAGTTGTCATTGGATTCCAAGGTACACTTAGTCCTGCTCAGTTAGTATAAGGTGCTATGATTTTTCCTGGAGTGACCAGAAAAAGGAGATTATAGAGTACTTTGAAATACATGTAGGCCTACTGTATTGAAAATGAGGATCGCTGTTACGCTGGCTATTAATGCTCAGTTCACACGATCCAATTTTTCTGTCAAACTTTTTGATCAAACTTTTTGGTCAAATTTTTCCATTCGACCCTCTCAATTCACACGCTGGATTTTTTTATAATGTATATAAAGTCAATTTCTAGAATATTTGCAAATTTTCGACCCCGACCGGCGTCTTCTTCAGGCTGGCACTTTTCCACACTAGATTTCAGAAAAGACTGAGCTGAATCCCAAATGGAAATCGGAAATACCCTGTACGTTGTGGTCGTCGGTACGCTAGCCGCTGATTTTGCATCTTGCTTTCCCAGTCGTTTGTGGAGTGTAGCGCGGCGGCCGGAGCGACACAACGACTGGGTCCCGAGTCTATACAGGCGCGGATCCAGGATTTTTGGCAGAGGGGGGTCAGGGCCGCCGAGGGCGGTCGTTGTAGGCGGGCGCCGAAGTAACCTGCGCCAACGTGGGTCTGGGGTCCTCCCCCAGAAAATTTTGAAATCTAGAAGGCCGTAGATGCGATTTCCTGGCATCTCAGTATCAAAAGAGAAGCTTTAGTCTTGCGTTTTTTGCTTATTGTCACAAACTATTGAAGAAAAAAAAACAATTGGTGGTGGCGAGCAGGGGGGGTCACGACCCCCAAAACCCCCCCTCTGGATCCGCGCGTGCTATAATTAACTTAATCAAAACCTGTTTCCAGTGGTAAAAGTTTCACCTCTCCTACATTTACAGGTCGTCGTGACCTCCATCCACTGACCGACCTCTCTATGAAGATGGTGCTAAGAACACTGCCACGGATTCGTCGTATCGGTCTCGGCTGCCTCGCCTTCACGGCTATCTTGGTTGTGTATTTTGGATTTCTATCCCATACGAGGAATACGGCCAGGATGTATCGACCCAGGACGCAAAACGCATCATTTGGGACCAAAGGGGAACGATATGTCAATTTCGTCTCTACCAGCTCAAAGAATCTTTCATTACGTCCATCAAAATTGCAGGAACGCAGCAACGTCTGGTCGCCGGCAAGAAAGAAAATCGAACAGTACAACCACAAAGATGAAATATCACCAGCTGTTCAGCATTTTCAGTTGCTCAAAGATTTTCCCGCTGGGTTTCGGCACTTGGATGGCATAAAGAATGACACCAAACGGCGATCAAAAATGACCCAGTGGTTAAACTGGTCTGCGGAAAAAACAGACCAAAACCCGCAGCGGGAGGGTTTTATCACTTCCAATGCGAAACAGGTTGACCTTGGTGCTCCTAAGGCCCAAAGGGAAAAGGCAGTTGTGCCTAAAAAAGCCACGACTGCAACACCACGAAAGGTTGTTTCTACAGTTCGGATTTACAGAACGCAACTCGACCGTGTGTCAAAGGTTGACAACAGTCCTTACATGAAGGTCAAGGCTGATGTCGTTCAATCGGACCAAGTGTATCCTACGAGAGCTAGGTCGTGGCATAAGAGCCCTAAACCGACTCAAATGAAGGAAATGAAGGAAAAATACATGCCTATTTCATTAAAAAGACAGAAGATGGAGGTTGTGGCTACAGACCATAGGAAAGAGCGACGCTTTTCGGTTGCCCGTGGGGAACAACGTGGTAAAAACGCACAGGGTGCTGTAAGAACGGTGACGCCATCTCAACCCAAACCTACTGCCCGTCCGAAAATATGTAACAAATGCTTCAAACCTCGGATATCGTATGTTGTCAACCCAAGTCATCTATGCAGGCATGCAGAGGACACTATTATGGTTTTGGTGATGGTTTTCTCCGAACACTCACACCAAGAAAAGCGGATGACTATCAGAGAAACTTGGGGGAGCGTTACCAGCAAAAACGTTGGCGTTGTCCGCCTGGTGTTCGTTCTCGGCGATGTCGCCGACAACGACTTAAAGGCCGGAACTGGGCAGGAAGCCGCAACGTACGGTGATATCTTAATGGGCGATTTCAAAGACAATTTCAGGAATCTTACCCTGAAAACAGTGATGAGCCTACATTGGGCAACTGATCATTGCTCCAGGGCAAAATACCTTATGAAAACGGATGACGACATGTGGGTGAATATACCTATGTTTCTGTCAATGGAAATGCACTTTCCCTTAAAGCAAGCCGTCGGCGGTACCTGCTGGACTGAACCCTGGAGCCCACACCGTGAGAGGGACAAGTATTACGTATCTGAGCTTGAATATCCGGACGATTTGTATCCACCGCTCTGCGTCGGGACTGCTTACGTCATGACACTGCAAACTGCCAGCGACATCTATCGAGTTCATCCTAACATTCCGTTTTTCTATCTTGAGGATGTGTATGTTGCTCTTTGTCGCGAGCACCTCGGATACGATGTGGTGCCCATGCCTGGTTTTTACAACATTAAAGAAGCGTTCAGTGTTTGTCACTATCGTACGAATGTCGTGACAAGTCACTGGGTCAGCGAAGACGAGATTCGAGAAGCATGGTCACAAGAATGTACCTTAGAAGCAAGGGACCCCATCAGTGATTTTTTTGCAAAGTATCCCAGAGTGAGCGCGACACATCCCCGACATCAACTTTAATGCCGGTGAAGAAGGAAAGGATGTCCCTCCGGAAAGAATGTGGGGTTGTGTTTGTAGTTTGACAAAGAATGGTACATGTAACTGTACATGTACATGTTTGTCAGCGAGTTGACCAATAGGTGTCACTACGGCCCAATTCAATGCATATAGCGGACCCAGTCATTATTGAACGAGCAGCAATCACGTAGATTTTCCTGTACATTGGTCCGCTAGAACTTTGCTGCCATCTGGTTGGCAATATGCGCGGCTGACTGCTCCTATTGTCCTTGAGGCTGGCTTTCCATTCACGCGATTTTCGAGCGGTGATCGCCCGAAAGCATTGCCCTCGGACCAGACCACTGGACACGGACAAAGAATTTGCGCGTTTGTCGCTCGAAAATCGCGTGAATGGATTCTTAGGCTAGGGATACACTGAACGCGATTTACCAATCGCGCGCGATTTTCGCACGAATCTCTTTTGTTTCGGAGGCATTGCGGCATGAAATAACAAGAAACAACGCGCGCGATGGGTAAATCGCGTTCAGTGTATCCCTAGCCTTAGTTCATAGCGCGACCATCGTAGGCGACCGCTTGCGCGATCTGGGTTTCGACGTAGACTGGTCCCCTGTCGTACCGCTGCGTTCCTCCACTACTACGACAGGCCGCGTCCGCCATGTTTGCCTGAATTCTGACACACGTATGCAAATGAGCAATGAAGGCTCGTAACGTTGCGGGAGTCTCTAAAAATAGATGATGACTCATGGCGCGACCGTTGATGACCTCTGGTTGACCAATCACATGCCGAGTTGGCTCTCAAGCTGCCTGTCGTAGAAGTCAACGCACGCACTACGACAGGGGACCAGTCTAGGTTTCGACGCCGACCCCGTCGCGCGATTTGATAATCTCATTGATTTGATTTCTCATTGATAATATTTCGTTTAGGGTAGGGTGCATCTGGAATATGACATGAACGCAGAAAAAATAAATCAACACTTGAATATCTTGCTGGGTTTAATGAATATCTTGCTGGGTTTAATGAATATCTGGCTGGGTTTAATGAATATCTTGCTGGGTTTAATGAATATCTTGCTGGGTTTAATGAATATCTTGCTGGGTTTTTGCTCCATAAAACGACAACTAACATTACAAACACTGATATTACATTCACATGTAATGGTTATATAATTCTTTCAATTTTAGCATAAAGACATCAAACCCCTAAAGGAACCACTTTAGCACACTCTGTTTCTTGTCCGATGAGTTCCAGTTTTTCTCACCAGATGGCTCTTATTGCCCTAATTTCCATGTTAAAATAATATTTCTTATCAAATTTGGGTTGGTGGCCGTAGCATACAACAATCCACTAGCCCTGCACCCAAATTTGTGAAGAGTGACCAATTCGTGCCAGGGCTGGATAAACCTGTTGGTCACATCCCTGTACATATATGTACAGTAGCCTATCTAAATGTACATGTATAACAGATCTCCCGAGAGACACATTGTGCGCACGGGTAATGTCTGCTAAATGTTCCATATCACAAGAACTACTGAATGGAATCGTATGGAATTTTCGCACATAATGGAGAAGACCCATAGCTATCGTAAAAAACAATAGAAAAAGTCTCACTGAAAATTTCTTGCGGGTATCACGTTTTCTCCGAATGTCGCAAAACATTTGAAACCTTTAGGTCTAGGGTTTGATGTCTTTATGGTTTTAGTTCATGTAAATGAATTTATAATACTTTCAGTTACAAATACAATGTATTGAATAGTTTTCTATACAATATTGAAATATTGAATTTAGAGCTGTGCGCCAAATTTGGCTTCGTTGAGCCAAAGACAGCATGGGGAATTTAATGTTGGCCTACAGCAGAAGGAACCGAGATGAAGGTGTGAAGGGAAAGAATGTCAAAGGAAAAACTGTCCGGGGAACAAAAGATCCTATTGTTACATTCTAATATCTGACAATTGATTTCTATACGCATGCCGCTTATTCCGTCATTCAACTAGAAGTGGACACTTTTTACAGGGGGACACTTTTTACTGCTACACCTGATACAAACGGTGATGAATGAAGACGAATATTGCTGTACACGTTATTAGTGAGTTTTCGCAAACCTGACGAAATACAAGTGAATCTTGACATATTCAAAATAAAGTGAATCGGGGCATTTTTAGACTTTAATGAGGAACCCGCAGAACTACGCCACGACGTGGCGCTGTCAGTGTAAGGCCCGGAAGTCCTATTTTCTAACAGTATTTCCATTTACTTCTTGCCCCCAAATAAACCACTCTCTTTGGTTCAATTTTGATTAAATTACACTGTCCTGTTTCATGTTCAAAGTTCTCCATATATCACTGCTTTGTTTCGTCAGAAATGCCACAGGATGCCAATACTGACAACGTCTTTTGGGGAAATTTCCACGGAAAATTGTGTAGAAAAATGTACACATGCTTTGACGACCTGACGTCAACAGCGAAAAAAGTGACGTCAGTACGTCGTTCGGGTCTTATACTGACTGCGCCATCTGCAGTCATGCGGGTTCCCCATTACATGTAGTTTATAATGGGTAACTGTTTATAATTTTTTAGAGGAAACTCTATAGGCACCTGAAGACTGCTTGTCTTTATGTAATGGTATAATCCGGAACAGCTCAGTCGGTAGCCAAGATTCAGAATTTTCGCCCCGAAAATGAAATTTTAGGGTATAATTAAAGGTTAATTAATAGCATTACTTTTAACCCAAATTCACAACAGGGTTTATACTTAATTAATAAACTTGGTTTGCGTGCATTACTTTGTGCTTAGGTATCCCTTCACCTAAGAAGACGTGAAAACGACGCGCACTGTAGCTGGCTCAGGATTAAAGGAGCGTCGTGCCCTTTCTTTAGGGATTGGGTTAGGCCCCTAAACACGCAATACCCTGTAAGGATTCAGACACGTTAACACCGATTCCAAAAATAGTACTTTCCCTTGTCTCGCTTTACGCCGCAACATTTTCCGACGCCTCGCCGTTGGTGACGCTGCGGCCTTTGCCGGTTACAGTGATCCGTGTTGTTGCCGTAATCCCACTGGACGTCTTGGGATGGCCGTTACCCGTAATGCCCCGGCACCGGAACGTATTGATGAAATCATCTCGGAACTTCTTAACCCCGAGGACGTAGAGATAAAAGTTGACAGCGTGGTTGAGGTACATCAGTAGGGCGATGACTTCGAAGGTGATTTTACGGACTGCCGCCTGCTTTCGGGTCCACGGTGCTGGATAGCCCACGTTCCAGACGAGGATGTCGATTGCGTTGGGGAAGTAGCAGAAGATGAACACCCAGGAAACAAGCATCAACATGACGTTCAAGTGGGTATCTCGTTTCGCCGGACTGCTTTTCTCGGCCATCATCGTGACTCGTTTTTGCCGACGCCGAAAGAGGGCAGTCATGATGGCGATATTGCACACAAGGACGGTCATCGGCGCAGCCCAGAGCCTAACCACGGCGACTGCATAGTAGAACACTGTGTACAACCACGCGGGGTTGAAGGGACATTGGGCACGGTTGATGACACCTTGCTTGATCTTCATGCTCCGAGTAAAACACGGGCTGGCGAACACAGCGAAGAATACGGTGAGGCCGATGACGGTCTTCCGTGCTCGGGAGACGGTGCACCTTTGCCCCGCCGTTAGTGGCCGACAGACGCTGATGGTCCGATCAATGGTCATGAAGACGAGGATCCAGGCCGACGTAGTCACCAACCAGTTCCCACCGAAGAAATACCCCTTGCAAAATACATCGCCCATGGCGACAGCTACATGCGGAAAGTGCGTTGTCGTCCATCTTAAACCGGGCCAGGCGATGCTGTTGATGAGGTCGTAGATAGCAATGATTTTCATGTACCACGTCGTGCTGGCAGAGCTGTACTGCTGACGGCACAAGACGAGAAGACTCAACGCGTTCCCGAATACGCCAACGAAGATGACTATAGGTACACCGTAGAGGCCCATCATCTCGTGGACATGCTGAAGAGTCTCAACTTGCAGGTCGTCGAAAATAAGTTGTGTTACCGGGACATCCGTGACATTGCCGAAATCATCAACAAGTGTGCCATTTTCTCGTCCTGCCGTTGTCGGGTCAAACAACGACGGTGTTGACAATTCGTCGAAAATTGAACTCGTCGTTGCTATGGTTACACTGTCTGTAGCGTTCATTGGTGGCGTTGCCATTGTTGAAATTTGCTCGTTCGCGTGATGGACGTCACCTGGAAATAGAAACGATTGGGTGAGTTTTAAAGGTCTGTTTTAAAAGGCTCCAATCGTTTACACAGGGCTTTACTATGGTGAGGAGAATAAATTATGTTGCTTTGTAAAAAAATCCAACCGCTAGGATTTCCACAGTGGGATTTACCGGTAAGAAAGAACAAAAAAAATATAATGGGATAAATCCTGTACTAGGTGTCACCAGAAATATATTTCTGGTGTCACCCAATACCATGGAGAATCAACGCATGAAGAAACGAAAATAATCTGTTGGGAAAATTTTGTGAAATATGTGTTTTTCAAATTCATGTACATTTTCCTGTACATTTATGTACATGTATATACAAAGTATATGGCAAAGTCCTAGCCGTAGTTTCTGTTTTCAGCACATTTTACATTATATTACACTTTTACGGGATTCTCCATGGAGCATTTGATAGAAACCACCCAGATATATTTTAACAGATGAAATATCAAAGCCACAAAATTGTCGATTCTCTATGGTATTGGGTGACACCTAGTACAGGTTTTTGTCGCATTATCTTTTTTTGCTCTTTCTTATCGTTAAAGGTCTATTTTAAAAGGCTCCAATCGTTTACACAGGGCTTTACTATGGTGAGGAGAATAAATTATGTTGCTTTGTAAAAAAATCCAACCGCTAGGATTTCCACAGTGGGTTTTAACGGTAAGAAAGAACAAAAAAAAAGATAATGGGATAAATCCTGTACTAGGTGTCACCCAATACCATGGAGAATCAACGCATGAAGAAACGAAAATAATCTGTGGGAAAATTTTGTGAAATACTGTGTTTTTCAAATTCATGTACATTTTCCTGTACATTTATGTACATGTATATACAAAGTATATGGCAAAGTCCTAGCCGTAGTTTCTGTTTTCAGCACATTTTACATTATATTACACTTTTACGGGATTCTCCATGGAGCATTTGATAGAAACCACCCAGCTATATTTTAAACTACAATATATATATATATTTTAACAGATGAAATATCAAAACCACAAAATTGTCGATTCTCCCTGGTATTGGGTGACACCATAAAGGAATCAACCATAAAGGTTTAACTGCGAACGATGAACTTACTGAGGGATACACTTCATGTGTTGCCACCAGATGTCTCTCACTGCCTGAATTTCGGCTTTACGTAATAGGCACGAGCTTCAGCTTTTTTGTGGTGAAGAGGTACATGAATCTGTCAACTTGATGCTTTGAATTCCATTTCTGAGGATAACAGAGCTATTTTCAGCACAATTAGTGTTCCATGTGCAAATGTACGTCAGCCTATTCAAATGTACACAGATGCGCTCACATCGTTCGTTCGTTCATTAATTCAGTCATTTTGTATCATAAGATCAACTAGTCGGAATTCAACAAAATTTGCAGTAAGCTAAACTCCCTCCGCAGTTGTGTATCGCGCCCCCTTCGGTTTACTCGCTCTCCACAACTGCTTAACTTCGTAAGATTCGCCGCGTTAGGTCAACAGGTGGCGCTGAGAGAGTCGACCAATGAGAGCACCGAGCAACCGGTAACCAAGCTGGCCTGAGACACTTTTTAATTGGCCGAGCGGTTCGTAGCCATGGTAGCACAAGAACATCCGTTGCCAACGGGCCAAACAGTTCTGAAAGCAGCGTGCTGATAGGCTGTAAAACTCGCGCCATGCCCAGACGCNTGTACGTCAGCCTATTCAAATGTACACAGATGACCCTGCGCTCACATCGTTCGTGGGGTTCTCATTAATTCAGTCATTTTGTATCATAAGATCAACTAGTCGGAATTCAACAAAATTTGCAGTAAGCATGCAGAAGGGTCTTACCTGTCATATGGAAGAGTCAGAACGCAAATCTGTTGAGGTTTAAAGGGATATTGTCCACATTTATAAAATGCTAAATTTGTAAGTTGAACCTTTATGGTTGATTCCTTTATGGTGGTGACTCCTAGTACAGGTTTTATCGCATTATCTTTTTTTGCTCTTTCTTATCGTTAAAACCCACTGTGTTTCGTTATCAAGCTTTCTCAGTCGTTTTGTGTAAGTTTTACGTTCCGAAAATAAAACTTACACAAAACGATTGAGATGCATATGAGGTGTGCGTATTGCGCGTACGACTGCGTATGAAAAAAATGTCAATGCGCAACTCATAAGGAATTAGGATACGCAGAAGAGTGACAGGGCCTTTATGGAGAAAATAAAAAGGCCACAGCAATTTCAAATCAGGTAGCAGGGGGACAAAATACTCTAATCTCCCACTTACCTGTCCCATTCCTGAACTCGGAAAAAAATGGCCAAATCCTAAGTTGAAGATATCGCACGCTGTCATTCTTTGCCAGGCTCGGGAGTGGGACAAGTAAGTGGACAGGACATTACTCTTTCTGACCATATCCCCAGCCCATTATCTTCAACTTAGGATTTAGGCATTTTTTCCACGTTCAGGAACAGGTTCAGGGACAGGTAGTGGGAGTTTAGAGTATCTTGGCATTTTGAAGAAAATGAAAAGGCTACAAGGAAAATGCAATACAAAATCAAGTGTCAGGGAGATGATCTTGGCATTTTGAAGAAAGTAGAAAGGTCATAAGGGATCATCTCAAAATTGCTTGATGCCCAGACACGAAATTTTTTCATCTCTCTCTGGCCCCCCTCCCCCCTCTAATGACGAAAAAGTCGTATGTCCGGCATCAACACTTTTGCTTCAGAATTACTTGGTGTTTCTATTGAGGACCAGTAGGGTACATGATAAAACATGATAATCTTCCTATATTGGACGTTCTCTGGTTTCTTTCTTCTAATTTACACGTGATGCCAAAAGTTCTAAGGCCAGGAAAGTGCTGACCCCTCCCCCCAGACGAACTTCAAAACTTATGACAAGATTTTGATGGTGGTTTTTAGTGATATTTTGGAAAAAATCGGAAACTTACCTTCAAGGTGTGAATCGATATCCGTGAAATTCTCAACACCAGCAAAGGTCTCGCAGCCTTCTCGAAATGTGATCCGATTGTCCTCTGGGCCGCATCTCCAATCCACGCCCTTGTTTGCGAGGGATTTATAAACCCTTTCGTTGTACGGGTTCATTAGTGATTGTATAATGCGTGGACGATTAGCACGTACGGTTAATTCCCTTTCCCTGTTATCATCCTACGTGATAATAAGTCATCAAATGTTACACTCTCTCAGTGGTTGGTAATTACCGGCAGGTATCATCTTTGAAAGTGACTCGAAATTAATGGAACGAAGTATTCTACGACGTTGACCTGCTTCAGGGACCATTCAGGGACCATCTGCTAGTCAGAGCATTTGAAATAAATTGATACCATTTAAATTTGAAACATTGCCAGAAAAGTGACTTTGACGCTTCAGCCTGGTGCCTAATTACATGAATTAGGGCTAATGGGGAACCCGCACGGCGGTTTATCCCGACAGGTCGGCGTTGCGAGCGGTTGTACCGAAACGACGTCATTGACGTCATTTAGGTGTTGACGCTGCGTAATGAAAAATTGGCTGTACATTTCTCTACAGGAAAAATGACACAAAATACGTTGCTTTTATAGCCATTATCTCTTCATTTTAAGAAAAAAAGGAATGGGATTTAACGAAAATTTCATCTGCTACACGATGATGAAAGTTTTACTGTCGGGCGACCAACACAAATGGTTTATTTTCACGTCAGAAATAAATGGAAACAACGTTAGAAAAAAAGAGATTTCGGCACAGAGCGGATCGCACGCGACGCGGGGCCGGGCGCTTATCGCCTGAATCGAGGGACGTGTGTCCCGCTCTCCGCTTAACTGAATAAGTAAAGAAACGATAAACGTGACGTTAGTGTGCGGGTTCCCCATTAGGGTCCTTATCACACAGTTTTCACACCTATGGCCTAATAACTGCCACCCAATCGGCCCTTTGATCTTTGGTGTAAAACGGTCCAACTTAGTAAAGGGAAGATTTTCGCCATGAAGGAACACAAGGTTAACCATTTGAGTCAGAAGCCTTGTTCCCGTCTCCAACTTCCCAGAGGCCTTTTTGTGGAGCAAGATGTCGATGTGGAGGTTATACTTTCACTGTTAAAAATATCTGTAAATTTACAACAGCATTTTCACTGCAAGGTTGCTGTAAAATTCATTTTACTGCAAACTGCTGTTTTTTTTCACTGGAATTTAACAGCAAGATTACAGTTTCTCAGTTTTAAAGACAGCATTTGTTGTAGAATTTATGCAATTTTGCTGTCAAAATACAGTAAACGGGTGGTGTCAAAATACAGAAAAGTGCTGCCTACAAAGTGCTGTCAGCATTTTTAACAGCGTAGTGTCAGAGTTATATCGAACAAAATGGTGAAAGGGGAAGGAAGGAGGCGACCCTCTCTAGGACAACTAACATCGTCAAAAAGTGTTGCATGTTCTACCGTAGGCCTATGTGGGATATTGGGAAAGCTTCAGTGACCCCCCTCTGTCCATGTCACAAATATGCTACTTGTATGTTAAAAATTCAAAGTCATAAATCGCAACTCTCAACGTTGCTCAACTTCTACCTGAGAGGCCAACGCGCCAGCCACTAGGCCATATCCTCCATAGCCGGCGGGTTAAAGGACCACAGTATTGCTTCCCAATCCTGCGTTACACCTACCCGCGTTAAGGGGGAGACCTCTATTAACGACTTGGTAAACTACCGCATGCAACTAGTCTCGCGCAGCCAGCCGTTTCGTTCAGCAGTACTGCTACACAAACTTGTTCGATCCCCAGCGGCTGGGTGACCGAGACTGTAATTATACATTCTCCAACACTGGGGCGAAAGGCTTAACTACAGTATTGGAGCATGGTGCCGGTGGCGCCGGCTGTCGACAGAAAGATGCAATAGAGTGGTCCTTTAAGCCGCGCCATATAACTGGGGTTTAGTTGGTACACCACTTTCCACTTCGGACGATGATGACTCGTCCACGAGTGATTAGTGAGTTTTCGCAAACCTGACGAAAAACGAAGTACGAAATACGAAATTGGACTTCACTTCAAGGATCAAATGTATTTCAGGAGATGGTTGGTACCACAAATATTGCCTGCTGCAAGTGCGTACCAGTCATCTCCTGAAATACATTAGATCATGGAAATGAAATAGAATTTCGTATTTCGTCAGATTTGCGAAAACTCACAATCGTATCTCGGTACCGCACTGATTCCAAAGCTCCGGGACGAAATCGCCAGATGTATCGTTAAGGTAGGCCTACATGTCTTGTAATTCTTTTGGTGTCATTTACGAGACCTGGTAATCACCAAAGACTACAACCTTCGTAATTAGGTCAAAGGTTAAATTTACACCTGAAATCCGGTGCGAATCGAATCGAATTGGTCGGTTTCGGCATCAAAATGGACATATGTCGTATACTATCGGAATTTAAGTCTGATCCAAAGAGAAGGCGAGCACAAAAATCGACACACAAATTGATAATGTATATAAAGTCCATTTCCAGATTACATTTATTTGCAAATTTTCGACCCCAACCGGGGTCTTCTTCAGGCTGGCACCTTTACACACTAGATAGTCTTTTCTGAAATCTAGTGTGTAAAAGTGCCAGCCTGAAGAAGACCCCGGTTTGGGTCGAAAATTTGCAAATAATCTGAAAATGGAATTTAAGTCTGAAGAACCATTTAAATTGTATTTTTGTAAATTTGACAACAACGCTTATTAAGTAGCGATGCAACTAGAAGGCCAATTATAATGCCGATTATATCAGAGGTACTCCTCTAGTCACACCGCTAAGTATAAGGAGTATTATTTCTGACGACGTAAACCAGGTGTAATGTATGAGAATGCCCCCCGTATGACAATGACCGCTTTATTGTTCGGCGGACAGTCAAATACAGAAAGACATTTTGATCAGTGCCTCCCCCATTGTCACGTCGCGGCTTATTCCGTCAATCTTTTGTTGGGGGGCATTGGCAAACGGGGGGCAGTGAAAAACATTACACCGGTAACCGACTTTCGTTGAGCTTAAATGTACAATCGATGTACATGTACACACGTACAAGTGGATGCAATGGCACACAGTGGTAGGCCTGGGTCTACAAAAAGTTGTAAAACTGTTCAAGTACAGAGTAAGCTATCAAGAGGAAGAAGTAATCGATCGGTACAATGCATACTTCAAATCTGTCGAAGCAAAAAACATCCATTCACAAAACCTGGCCAAGTTCTTTGATCCGATCCAAGAGGCTCAATGAATTTATACACGCTGAAATTTCTCGTGTGCTGTTCAAATTCGGGACCATTCCCCAGCGTATCTCGGACATATAATATAAAAATGATATTCATCTTCTCCATCGTTAAGTTACAGTTGGTGCACTTTCTATCCGACCTTGGAATTGCAGGGGCATTCTGCCATCTTCCACTTTCAACGGCAAGACTGTGCGAACTACATGTACATATACGACGCAATTTCGACAAAATGAACTTCAATCACCTGCTTTTCATTTTCAACAAATAATCTCCAATAACAAAGTTCTCTCGTTTCAACTGTACAAAGGTAGACTGCCTGTATTCCTCGTTTTAACATCCCATTTATGTGAATATCAATCTTTGAATCTAATTTCAAATATTAGCGTAACAAAACACTTCTTTTGCGTCCCAAACATCCCATATCTAGTATTACAACTTCTCATTCATCTTATGGCGCATACCGGTATGCACCACTGCGGCTTAAGCCAATTTGAAGTCGGTATGCACCAACTAAAGCTAAGCTTCACGTCTGGCTTAAACCCTGCAAAAACTTAAACCACATCGGAGGGTGGTTTAAGTTAGGGATTAATTCGTACACATCGACTTTGAAGACAGGTGCGGATCCAAAGGGGCGCGCCGGGCGCTCGCTTCCCCTTAACCAAAAATATGTAAAATTGACCGTGAAATTTTGGAATTAGGCGCAAATTTCACTGTCCTAGCACAGTGCGCCCCCTTTTCCCCAAATCCTGGGTCCGCTCCTGCCATCAATGTCAAAAACTTTTCCTCTCTTGTCCTGCTGTTTGTTTTCATTTGATTCGTAAATGAGAAAATGCTGGCCTGCTCCCAAGGTCACAATATCTTTGATAACCGGGAAGGGTGTTCATGAATCGAACACAATATGGATATAATCAAGATATTTCCCGCTATATTGGCCAATCTTTGAATAATTAACAGTTAGATTATGTAATATCATTAACGGGTGAAGGTGGTAATAAGCAGTGCCTCGTGGAAGGCTTTGTCTGGGGTCGACTATCAATCAGGCCCAGCAATTGCTGATTCACACCCTGACTGTCCACGGTAATTATCAATTTGGCTAGTAAGAGTAGGCGGCATGAACAAAACGGTCAGTCCCGAAAGTGTCCTTAAAGTCATACGTTCACGAGTGCTACCCCAGCCGTCGATTCGTCAGGGGCGGATACAGAGGGGGGTGTCTGGGTTGGACCCCCTCCCCCGGCCACAAAGATAACATTTTTTATCGCTAAACATCAAACATCTCGCTTGTAGGGTATAGCGCCCGCCCGTGTCTCTGATGTAATCATCGTGATATAATCGTTGCATCGATGATTTGGACGAAGCTCTTTCCCCTGTTTGGGACAACCTGCATTGTGTACGCTTTCACTATTTCGGAATGTCTAGGAGGGTGGCATCGGACTTCCTGTAACTCAGATGCCGGGAAATCGTGTCTCACAGCTTCTAATTTTCAAAATTTTCCTGGGGAGATCCTCCAAACCCACGCCAAATCGGCGCCGGTGAAGCGCAAGCCGATGGCGCCTGCGAGTCCAGCGACCTCTACCTTCAGAACCCACCCTCGAGAAAATCCTGGATCCGCCCCTCGTTCGTGTTTTTGTTGAAACACGAATTGAGAAAATTAAATTGTTTACAATGAAAAAAAAGTGTCACGGTCATAGTCGATCACCAATCAGATTATTTTCCATGGAAACATGCTACTTTCACGTGACTTTCTTAACTTGTGTTCGAACAAAAACACAAATCGACAACTGGGGGGTAGCTCTTATGAACGCTCGCGCCGTCAGTATTCGATGAATATCGGTGTGCATGTAACGTACGTACATGTATGCCTGTATGCCTACTTGTAAAGGAGACAATCGATGTTACCTGGGCTACTTAGGTCTCTAAAAAAATCACTGTTCGATTTTTGATAAACTTCTATTCGAAGGCGAATCTCTCATATTTATTCTATAGACCTCAACATAAACCTCGCTAATCTTCGGTTTTTGATGCGATCTCATAATAAGGGTTATCTTATCGTTCATTGCTTCCATGGAATAGCGAATATTCTGCTCTGTCAGTTGGAAGCGACGTATCCCGGTGTATACGACATCCATGATTGATTCCACACCTGTAGAATAATAATAAGCCCTTGTTACACTACATAAANCCCTACATAATAATGCAAACCATACACCATGCATGGGTCACTGTATAGGCAGAGATAAATGTTGTGACCAGTACTGGTTATTCATGACATTGTATTGCAAAAAGTAACAGGCATTGAGAAAGAACTTAGTAGCCTTTGTCATCTTTGTTTGAAGTTAACCAGTGCATGAATTGGTCACTAAAGCCTCCACACACTTGAAAAATTATTATGTAACACTTTTGCCACATAGGACTCAGCGCTGTTCTATAGATCTATGGATTTTGTACTGACGGCCTACACAAGGGACATGAAGTATGGTTTGCATTATTATGTAGGGACCGTCTCATAAGTTGTTGGCAGTGGAAGACAAGTGGTGTTGATATAGCTTTACAAAAACGTCAATTTTTCAAAAACTAAATGGCCGATTTCGACAGTAACTTGCTAAATAACCTTTGTTTTGGCATAACTTCATTCTAGCAAAGGAATTTTGGTGAAAAATCCAGAAACAAAAAAGTTTTATTTTGGACCTTTTTTCAACGACTGATTACGCAATGAAGAAGTGAATCTTGTGCAAAAACATTGATGCCCAGTTGTAGTCAACAAGATTTCTGACTTTATGCAGAAAACCGCATTTAAATTGGTTTGATGGTTTATGAGATATTTGAGATAACAGGTGTTGATATTAATACGAACAAGACTGTACATGTTCATATAATTGCTTATATGATTGGCTGTAGGCCTATTTAATGTCTACCGTAGACTCAACTACCAGTTCAAAAGTCTGTAGGCCATTTCAAACTCTCAGCTGTAGTCTATATTCTGGATCATTGATGCATCCTTGGAAAAAGAATACGTTTCTTTTCATCCTGAGAGTGATAAAAATGGCTTTTATCATCACGTATCGAGCCCTAGGCGTTTAGGGCCTTGGTGATTTAAGCCCCAGTCACATCCACTCCGGGGCCCGTACGGCGAATAAAAACAGACATTTTGGCCAATTTCTACGGTGCCCACTTTGATCCAGTCTAATTTCCGCATATCTGTTGAGGCGATTTCGGCATAATTCATCTTAGATCCGAGTTTCAGTCTCTAAAATCCACAGCAAGCCGCTGGGTGGGGAAAATCGTACGGCGCCCGGTGCATTTGTGACCTAGGCTTTACCATGGCTTACCTAGCCTTTTAGGGTCGTATTCATAAAGCGGTTCTATCGTTAGAACCGTCTTAGGCCAGTTCCAAGTATCGTCAACCACTGTACTTGGAACCGGCCTAAGACGGTTCTAACGATATAACCGCTTTATGAATACGATCTTCAGGGCCTTGGTGACTTACCCCTTAATCTGTTCAGAAACATCATACATATCCTCTCGTTGTGACGATTTCGTATTACTAGTAAGATTCTTTTACCATCGTGTAGCCAAGCTGCCGAAACGACACAGCTGTGACCCTTTGAAGCCCAATCATGCTCTCCGAACTTCGATTTCATCTCTCTGTACGTTGTCATGTTGGTGTCAGAAAGTGACGTTCTAATGACGTAACTCTATGGATTAAATTCAAGAAGAAATCTAAAGCGGCCTATCCACGTGCAATATTATTGCACAATATGAAGATCAAGATGGGCAATATTATTGCCAATCTTTCTCCCATCCATTATGCCAGAAGCACATGACACCCATTTTGGGCCCCATATTGTGCAATAATATTGTACCGTGGAAAAACCGCTTAGCATTTTTGCTCTGATTGCTTCATGGATGACTGCATAAGAGGCCTCGCCCTTTACCTGAATGGGTTCAAAACGGTGCAAAAACCAAATTCGCACTGTGGCAATTCGACATCCATTGTTGCCCAGCAGTTCGTTCATATGCAACAAACCGTGTCAAAATTGGTTGGGTAGTATTTGAAATATTCAAGAAATCAAGTAACTGTATAGATAAACATCTGTCAATGCCTGTACATTGTGGAAATATCCGACTAAGGGCCGTATGCACCAACGAAAATTACCTTGAACTCAGGTTGAGCCACAACTTTTCCATTGTCACACCATGCTCTGGCAAACCTGAACAATTGAAAAGCTGTGGCTGAACCTGAGTTCGAGATAATCTTCGTTGGTGCATACGGCCCTCGTGAAGGTTCAGGACTTCCGAAAAAAAGGGTAGGACACGAAGTTGCTTTCCTATTACACGCTGTTATGAGGTGGTTTGTCCTGTACAAAAGTGCACAAACATATCATTAGCCAAAAGAATCAACGCGCTCCAAGCCGTATAGTGCAGACTGCCGACGAGAAATTTCGTCACGTGCATCAAATTCACCTTCACTGTGTTGCACGCAACAAAACTCGCTCAGTTGCGGTAAAGACCGGCACGACGGGGCCGGTGAAATGTAGAAACTGCAAGTTTGATTAGGCTTAAGTCAAGATTCATCACTTCAATGGAACATACGAATGTGTAGGCGTAGTGCCGTGCCTCTGCTTCAGTTAAGACTCGGTGCAGTTCGGTCACTGTCGACTCAATCCACAATCGTGACGTCTTCTTTGTAGACCGTCACCATTCTCTTAGGGATCATCTCAAAATTGCTTGATGCCCAGAGAGACGAAATTTTTTTCGTCTGGGCGGAGAGGGTCAGCACTTTTCTGACCAAAGTTTCATCTTTTTTTGAACTTTTGGCATCACGTGTAATAAAAAATTAGAAGAAAGAAAACAGAAAACTTCCAATATAGGAAGATTTTCATGTTGATGTACCCAACTAGTTTTCCACAGAAACAGCAAGTAATTCTGAAGTAAAAGTGTTGATGCCAGAATGTATCACTTTTTTCGTCATTTAGAGGGGGGGGGGGGTCAGAGAGAGGTAAAAAAAATCGTCTCTCTGGGGATCAAGCAATTTTGAGATGACCCCTTAGCGCGNCCCTACATAATAATGCAAACCATACACCATGCATGGGTCACTGTATAGGCAGAGATAAATGTTGTGACCAGTACTGGTTATTCATGACATTGTATTGCAAAAAGTAACAGGCATTGAGAAAGAACTTAGTAGCCTTTGTCATCTTTGTTTGAAGTTAACCAGTGCATGAATTGGTCACTAAAGCCTCCACACACTTGAAAAATTATTATGTAACACTTTTGCCACATAGGACTCAGCGCTGTTCTATAGATCTATGGATTTTGTACTGACGGCCTACACAAGGGACATGAAGTATGGTTTGCATTATTATGTAGGGACCGTCTCATAAGTTGTTGGCAGTGGAAGACAAGTGGTGTTGATATAGCTTTACAAAAACGTCAATTTTTCAAAAACTAAATGGCCGATTTCGACAGTAACTTGCTAAATAACCTTTGTTTTGGCATAACTTCATTCTAGCAAAGGAATTTTGGTGAAAAATCCAGAAACAAAAAAGTTTTATTTTGGACCTTTTTTCAACGACTGATTACGCAATGAAGAAGTGAATCTTGTGCAAAAACATTGATGCCCAGTTGTAGTCAACAAGATTTCTGACTTTATGCAGAAAACCGCATTTAAATTGGTTTGATGGTTTATGAGATATTTGAGATAACAGGTGTTGATATTAATACGAACAAGACTGTACATGTTCATATAATTGCTTATATGATTGGCTGTAGGCCTATTTAATGTCTACCGTAGACTCAACTACCAGTTCAAAAGTCTGTAGGCCATTTCAAACTCTCAGCTGTAGTCTATATTCTGGATCATTGATGCATCCTTGGAAAAAGAATACGTTTCTTTTCATCCTGAGAGTGATAAAAATGGCTTTTATCATCACGTATCGAGCCCTAGGCGTTTAGGGCCTTGGTGATTTAAGCCCCAGTCACATCCACTCCGGGGCCCGTACGGCGAATAAAAACAGACATTTTGGCCAATTTCTACGGTGCCCAGTTTGATCCAGTCTAATGTCCGCTTAGGCGATATTCGGCATAATTCATCTTAGATCCGAGTTTCAGTCTCTAAAATCCACTGCAAGCCGCTGGGTGGGGATTATCGTACGGGGCCCGGTGCATTTGTGACCTAGGCTTTACCATGGCTTACCTAGCCTTTTAGGGTCGTATTCATAAAGCGGTTCTATCGTTAGAACCGTCTTAGGCCAGTTCCAAGTATCGTCAACCACTGTACTTGGAACCGGCCTAAGACGGTTCTAACGATAGAACCGCTTTATGAATACGATCTTCAGGGCCTGGTGACTTACCCCTTAATCTGTTCAGAAACATCATACATATCCTCTCGTTGTGACGATTTCGTATTACTAGTAAGATTCTTTTACCATCGTGTAGCCAAGCTGCCGAAACGACACAGCTGTGACCCTTTGAAGCCCAATCATGCTCTCCGAACTTCGATTTCATCTCTGTGTACGTTGTCATGTTGGTGTCAGAAAGTGACGTTCTGATGACGTAACTCTATGGATTATTAAATTCAAGAAGAAATCTAGCATTCTCGGCTTAAGCGACCTATCCACGTGCAATATTATTGCACAATATGAGGGTCAAAATGGGCAATATTATTGCCAATCTTTCTCCCATCCATTATGCCAGAAGCACATGACACCCATTTTGGGCCCATATTGTGCAATAATATTACCGTGGAAAAACCGCTCAGCATTTTTGCTCTGATTGCTTCATGGATGACTGCATAAGAGGCCTCGCTCTTTACCTGAATGGGTTCAAAACGGTGCAAAAACCAAATTCGCACTGTGGCAATTCGACATCCATTGTTGCCCAGCAGTTCGTTCATATGCAACAAACCGTGTCAAAATTGGTTGGGTAGTATTTGAAATATTCAAGAAATCAAGTAACGGTATAGATAAACATAAATGCAAAAGGATGGACAAACTATTCGGCATCACTGTAAAAATCCATGCTGAAAATGCGAGTCAGCGGAAGACATGGAAGAAGCGTCACCCTCCATTGTGACGCTGTGACGTCGCTACGTCATTGACGTCGTGTTGCACAAGGCGGTCACTGCTGGTGACATTCGGCAGATTCTCGTCCAAATAGGCAGGTTGTATGGAGGTTGGCGACAAAAAAAACTTGTTCTTATTCATTTCATCTGGTAACTGTGAATGTAAACTTTCTTTTGGATGTTTCAAAAATGGAAAATCGTGTGTCGTTTTTCTGCAATTCCACTCACAAAGAACTGCATTCACGGATGAATTTCATGCAGAATGACGCGGCGAGATGGAGAACCTCCGCGGCGGTATGGTATCGCGATTCCCCAGGGTGATGCCTGTACATTGTGGAAATATCCGACTTTGGGCCGTATGCACCAACGAAAATTACCTTCAACTCAGGTTGAGCCACAACTTTTCCATTGTCACACCATGCTCTGGCAAACCTGAACAATTGAAAAGCTGTGGCTGAACCTGAGTTCGAGATAATCTTCGTTGGTGCATACGGCCCTCGTGAAGGTTCAGGACTTCCGAAAAAAGGGTAGGACACGAAGTTGCTTTCCTATTACACGCTGTTATGAAGTGGTTTGTCCTGTACAAAAGTGCACAAACATATCATTAGTCAAAAGAATCAACGCGCTCCAAGCCGTATAGTGCAGACTGCCGACGAGAAATTTCGTCACGTGCATCAAATTCACCTTCACTGTGTTGCACGCAACAAAACTCGCTCAGTTGCGGTAAAGACCGGCACGACGGGGCCGGTGAAATGTAGAAACTGCAAGTTTGATTAGGCTTATGTCAAGATTCATCACTTCAATGGAACATACGAATGTGTAGGCCTAGTGCCGTGCCTCTGCTTCAGGTAAGACTCGGTGCAGTTCGGTCACTGTCGACTCAATCCACAGTCGTGGCGTCTTTTTTGTAGACCGTCACCATTCCCTTAGGGATCACCTCAAAATTGCTTGATGCCCAGAGAGACGAAATTTTTTTCGTCTGGGCGGAGAGGGTCAGCACTTTTCTGACCAAAGTTTCATCTTTTTTTGAACCTTTGGCATCACGTGTAAATTAGAAGAAAGAAAACAGAAAACTTCCAATATAGGAAGATTTTCATGTCGATGTACCCAACTAGTTTTCCACAGAAACAGCAAGTAATTCTGAAGTAAAAGTGTTGATGCCAGATGTATGACTTTTTTCGTCATTTAGAGGGGGGGGGGGTCCAGAGAGAGATGAAAGAATTTCGTCTCTCTGGGCATCAAGCAATTTTGAGATGATCCCTTACCGGTGTTAGCACTGCCACGTCGCCACGTTGGCTGACAGCAACTCCAGGGTACTTGCAGGGAAAATCACGATTCTGTTTGATGCGCCGTCCTAACTCTGCCACGGTTTCGAATCGTAGAGCTTTTCCACCAGTTTCCTGCAAGCAATTTTAGACTCGGGACCCAGTCGTTGTGTCGCTCCAGCCGCCGCACTCACTCCACAAACGACTGGGAAATTAGGCCGTGAGACATGCCCATTTATTTTTCACTTTCGTAGCGTAGTTCTGGTAACTAAACATTTCCTCCTGTTTTATATAAAGATGGACATGCTGAACACATTCAGCTTGTTACCACACGACAAAACCTGCACATTTCCAAGATGGCCGCCCTTTTTAGAGGGCCAAAGGGATTAACAGTAGGGGTAAAAAATTTCATGTCTTCAAATCATAACAACATGGGTATCAAATTAAAGGTCTCGGTGAGTACAACAACATGGCATCGGTTTCATTCCCCAAAATGTGCACTGCAACCCTTGAGGGGGTCAAAAAGGGCCACAAATCCGACTTTTGACCCCTTCCCACTAGTTCCACGGGGGCTGCAGGTGGATGAAAATAATTTTTTTCAACATTGCTCTCATAGAGGTCCAAAATGATACCCATGATGACACCCTTTGAGTAACAGTTTTCAAGATCCCGAATTTGGACCCTTTTTGCACCCTTTTTAGCTCTCTGGGGTGAGCTATTACGATGGTGCAGCGTCCGTCGTCCGTCGTCGGCCGTCGTCGGCGTCCGTCGTCGTCGTTGTCCGTTAGCAGGGCACGTTTCGTAACCGCTGGAGCTATTGATCTGAAACTTGGTATATATATACCCCTAGGTCAGATGACCCATGACACCAAGTTTCGGTCCCATTCGACTCTCAGTGTGGCCACCAGGTGGCGGAAACCAACAACACAAAAAGTGCAATAACTCCTGAACTAATGACTACATGTAGATCATCTCCAAATTTTTATCATAGGTGTAGCTAATAAGGATACATAACATATATAACGGGTTTTTGATTTGACCTACTTTTCAAGGTCACAGAGGTCAAAGTTCGACAAAAGTGACGAACCTGCCACAATTTCTCATTATTTCACTGAGCAACTTCATATCTTGCATAAACATGCATTGGAGGGGTACCTTAAAAAATACCAAGTTTCGGCCCGATTGGACATCGAATATGGCCGCCAGGTGGCGTAACCTGAAAATCAAGTAAGTGCTATTACTCAGGAACGGCTTGAGGCAGAGTGCTCAAATTTGATATTTACCTCCATCTAGATGACCTTTACATGCATGTCAAATTTC
>NMRB01000331.1:140528-154503 GCA_002633025.1 Notospermus geniculatus | reverse complement strand
TATCCTCACCCTCCTCGCATTTGCGACGTCGCCCGGGGCCTCAAGACCCCGTCACGTACTTTTCATCGTAGCGGACGATCTTGGCTACAACGACGTCGGGTATATGAACAAGGATATGCTGACGCCGAATATAGACAAGTTGGCTTCGACGGGGACCAAGATGACGAAGTCCTATGTCATGCCTTTGTGTTCGCCATCCCGGTCTGCCTGGATGACGGGGTATATGCCGTATCACAACGGACTACAACACGGTGTTATCGAGGAGTCTCAACCTGCAGGGCTTTCCCTGAACTTCACGACACTCCCAGAACGAATGAGACGGTTGGGCTTCAAAACCCACATGGCGGGCAAGTGGCATTTAGGCTTCTGCAAGTGGAGTTACACGCCTAGATACCGTGGGTTCGATTCCTTTGTCGGTTACTACGTTGGAATGGAAGAATACTACAGTCACATGCGCCGATACAAAAATAGTAGTAATGGTCTGGATTTTCGTTTTAATGAAAGGCCATACCCAGAAAAAAAGGGAGTGTACTCGACGTATGTTTTTGGTGACAGAGCTGTCCAGGTTGTGAAGGAGCATAATCCAAGGGAGCGATTATTTTTGTACCTTCCTTTCCAAGCTGTTCACTGGCCACTTGAGGTACCACAAATTTACGAGGACAAGTATAAGCACGTCAATAACATCCCAAGACGGAAGTACAGTGGTATGGTGTCGGCAATGGACGAGGCTATCGGCAACGTCACCGCAGCTTTGAAGAAAAAAGGAATGCTGGACGATACATTGATTATCTTCACAACAGATAACGGGGGATATCCCCCGTTCGCAGGCAACAATTGGCCCTTAAGGGGTGCCAAGACGACCCTTTGGGAAGGCGGAACGCGAGGGTTGGCATTCGTGAATGGACCAGGTATTCGGAAAGGTGCTACGTACGATGGACTTTTTCATGCTGCGGATTGGTACCCGACGATTCTAGCGGCAGTAGGCGCACAGGTCGAACACGGTATTGACGGAATCAACCATTGGGATCACATACGGAAGGCCTCCGGACCCTACCCTAGACTGGACATGGTCTATCAAGTGGACAGTTTGTTCCGCCACGGGGCCTACCGTTACGGAGACTATAAGCTGATCGTCGGATCCCCCGGAAAGCTGAACGGTTGGTATCCTGTTCCAACGTTCACACACGGAACTGGCTTTGCAGCGAATCGCACCGAGGAATACGATCTCTTACAGCTCCAATTGGATGCCAACAGGCCCCTCAAGAAACGATACCGTGTCTTCAACATCAGGGACGACCCTGAGGAGCGCGTGGAACTTTCCACGACTCATCCGGAAATTCTTGGAGAGCTGAAGGAAAGGTATCAACGATACGCGGAGACGGAGGTTCCTGCTGACTTTCCTCCTGATGCGGCCGCTGCTGACCCCAAATATTTTGGGGGAGTCTGGAGCCCGGGATGGTGCTGATGCTTGGACTGGTCTTCTTTTTTTGTTTCTGCAACAAGTCAACACTGCCCTCCGATGTTAGAAATAGGCAATATCTCCACGAGTATTAGAGGGAGTATTGTTCATTGAAGTACATGTATAGATACATGTACATGTAATACCTGAAGGGCTGCATGCCATCAGCTTTGCCATTTTTCATGAATGACAAAAAAATCAGTATTTGAAGTTTTCAAATGTTTTAACTTAATAGTCAGATTTTTCGTGCAAGACTTCGCTGAACGCAATTGCCAGTATATTTGAATGTTTGTATCAATGCGCGGGCTTTGCTAAACTGTGCAGTGTTCACATGCCATACATTGTGGTGTTGAAGATACATGTACAGCTTTTACTTTAATTAGCCATGTTCCCACTTAAGACGAGTGGATATAGGCCTACATGTATAGGCCTATACTGCCTTCCAAGGGATGGCAGAACACCCATGGATACTTTTCAATGCATGCACTCTCCATACACTACATTTTGAACCATCAAGCATTCGTACTGCTCCCCGTTACAAGCATTTCTTCTCTTAGGTTATGAGAACTTTGTTAATATTATAAATCTCATATTTGATGCCACTTAGGCAAGAGGAAGAAGTTCTGATGGGCAATGTTATATCATATTATATCCTTCGAAAGTAGGCCTACACCGAGGTATCAGGACGACATGTAGGCCTATATCGATCCAGTGTACAGTGCACGCACTGTACATGTACCGGTATATTTCGTGTCCTATTTGTCATGTAGGCCAACAATAATTTGGCAATACCAACTAGCAGCGATGTCTAGATGGCGCCCCATATGTTTCAATGAAACTTCATTTCCTTGACAGCAGCGTTGTCATCTATCTGTCAATTGCTGTAGGCCTACTTCGCAATGATCAACATTAACAACTTCCTGCGAATATACATGTATGTACATTTAATAAATTCTTTTTACATGTAAATAATATGCGATGAAATATTACCACTCCAGAACTATTTACAGAGAATGTGTGCATGAAAAATAGACGGAGACCTATCAGGCCAATATATAGTCTCGGACACCCAGCCGTTCAATCACTCCGCAAACTACGTGATATGAACGTCTGGGCCAGACCGACATTTCCACTGTAATACAGTGCATTGTGGGTAATGCTGTAGAAGGTCACGTGACATAAGATGGTTGCTTCCATTAATGGATTATATTTCACCTCGCAACCTTCCAAAATGTCTGAATCTGGCAATGAATCGATTGCTGAAGTGATCTGAAACAGCGTACAACTTACTGGAGTTCAATTTCAGGCTGAAAACTGAACAGGAATTGTGTATCAGTGTGGAAGACGTCGTCGAGAAATCCCAACCGACATTTTATGGTCGTCGCCATGATGAGATCACATGATCACTTCTCTTGCCCAATCAGCAGCCGGATTTGGATTTTCAAATGGGAGGAATCGGCGGATGAGAATGAATGACTAGCTCTGTCCCAGATTAGCCAATCAGCGACGGGTGTTGAAATAAAATCACCGTCACAACAGAATCGTCGCTCTGTCCCAGACCCTCGTATATGCTATGCATTATACTCTGGGCGCCCGAGACTAGCCAATATACACACAAGTTTTAGCACCATTGTAGCTTATGCGGGTACAAGTCTTGTGTACATTTAATCTATTGGAAGATCATGAACTGGTAGCACTGTCGCTGGAGTCTTACTGGCATCACGTTACCTAAACTCCCTACGCAGTTGTGAGTCGTGCCCCCTTCGGTTTACTCGCTCTCCACAACTGCTTTACTTCGTGGAAGTCGCCGCGTTTGGTCAACAGATGGCGTCAGGGCCTGGCGCGAGTTTTACAGCCTATCAGCACGCTGCTTTCAGAACTCTTTGGCCCGTTGCCAACGGATGTTCTTGTGCTACCATGGCTACGAACTGCTCGCCCAATGAAAAAGTGTCTCAGGCCAGCTTGGTTACCGGTTGCTCGGTGCTCTCATTGGTCGACTCTCTCAGCGCCTCCTGTTGACCAAACGCGGCGAATTTTACGAAGTTAAGCAGTTGTGGAGAGCGAGTAAACCGAAGGGGGCGCGGTACACAACTGCGTTGGGAGTTTACACCTAGCATGACTTGGTAGTCACCACAGTGCGGTTTGTTGAGTTCCTAACATTTCCTTCACTGTAGATCAGTGCTTCCTTCGACGTTCGGGGCCTGTTCCTCGATTACGGAGCCCGCCGGTCGCAATCTTTGTTACAATGAAGATTCCCAAGTCTGCGCCGTGTTTTTGTTCGAACACGAGTCAAGAAAGTCACGTGAAAGTGGCATGCTTCCATGTGAAACAATATGGTTGATGATCGACTGTGTCCATGACACTTTTTGTCATTCTCAAAATATTTCTAACAAACGCTCTCAACTAGAATGTAGGAAAAAATCCCCCGGAAGATATACCGCAGGAAAAAAATCACCCCTGAAGCATTATACTTCACTACCAGAGAAGTATAAGGGAGATCATTTCCCGGGCTATTTTTTCCTACTTTACCGAAAGGGGGATTTTTCCTACTTTACCAAAAAGGAGATTCTTTCCAGGGGGATTTTTTCCTACTTTACCAAAAGTGTGGATTTTTCCGCGTGGATTTTTTCGAGGGGGATTTTTCTGGGCGGATTTTTTCCCGGGGGATTTTTTCTGCGTACCTCTCAACTCGTGTTTGAACAAAAACATGAATGGACGGCTGGGGCCGCGTTCGTGAAGTATTTAAAGCGACGAGGCTATTTTCTAGCACTCGCCGACGTGGTTATCACAGAGTCGCACACTTCAAACATTTTCATATTCACATCAACGATACCAAGACTCCCAGGTCCGGGATCGCTCGTCGAACGTATGACGTCACTGCACCCTACATTCTGTGACGTCACTTCCTGATCCGGTTGTATTTTGTTCGTTCGGTCCTTTCGTTTCCGTTTCCGAAACTTGAGGATATGTTTAGTTATTTTGTTTGAAGATTTCTTCTTTTCCTTGAATTTATCATAACTAATGTCAACAGAGGATGGGAACAGAGATTTTCCGATCTTTTCCTTCAGGAAGGAGACTGTTGCGATCCAGCCTTGCTGTAAAAGACGGCAATCAAACGAGTTTTAGGCAAGCCTGAATTTAGTAAATGCATGTAGATCATTTACTGTATAATATGACTTATCCGGCCACCACGGCCAACCTGCGAACCACGCAAATTATTGACTATACACGATCCAGGCCAAGTTATGAACGGCTTAGATGCAATGGAAATCGTCGTACGCCTGGTGAGCATCATAATGGATATCCCGCTCACTTCTAGTACGATTTGTAAATGATGTCAATTAAACCTAGGCCTACTGAGGAATAAAACTGCGGTCTGCCGTTGAAAAGAAACTCACAAGTGATGTGTAACCCTGACTAGGCCTTTCATAACTTGGCCTGGATCGTGTATAGTCAATAATTCGCGTGTTCGCAGGTTGGCCGTGGTGGCCGGATAAGTCATATTATACAGTATATAGGGGCCCAGCTAGGCAGCCAGCTCATCAAAATGCCTGAGGAGGCTGCCTGTAGGGTCCCTTTAAGCATTATTTACGTTATAAGTGACCTTTCTGACTTAAACAATGTTCTAAGAATTCCTCGTGACCTGTACACTGATAACATTTTCCCCAAATTCCAGGGCCCGGTTGCACGAAACTCATGTTGGCGCTATTATAACTTGGTGTTTGTGCTAATGCCCCCCCCCGCCAGAGCAAAAAGGGGCAAAACAAGTTTTTCCTCCAAAAGGTCATTTCCCCTCTTCAAGCCAAGTTATTTTGGTGTCAGTTGTGGGGGAAAAGCATCTCAGAGGATGTAGATTTTCAATTTTTTTCTGGGCGAAGACCCCCACACCCCTCCGGCTTCGCCCTCCACACTCAAGCAATTTTGCCCCCTAGGCCATAAAAGTTAGCTATACGCCCCTGTGAACACTAATCAGCTATACTCAAGGGAAATTTTAACTATAGTGCACATTCTCTGTACTTTTAAAGCGCCACGCTATGCATCCAAAACTGAATTTCGTGACGTTAATACATGGTGGTGAGGTTGATCATGATCTTGTGTCAATGCATGCTCGACAAGACTGTTCAAATCTATCTATCTGAATGATCTAAGTTACCAATTAGGTATTCTGTGTGTTCTTACACACAAGCGAATGAATTGAAGCATGTGTACCTTACCTGATGAAGGGTTATTCACGCTATAACACCACGTTGAACTTGTCAAGTGGTGAAGCTATGGCTGCTGTTTTGTGTCAATATAGTATCAGTCCAGCCTCGGTGTTACCACTGGCTATATACGGCTGGACAGGGGACCAGTCTTATCAAGGTGTGGAGGGTGAAAGAGTCACCTAACGCATATAGTCGCGCTTTAACTACAGGGCACATTCTCTCTATAGTCCGACACAACCTTCGCGCGACCCAGTGGAATGCGGAAGTAGGCTTACAACAAACCACAGGCTGACCACAAATCTTATTCAATAAATGACTCTTGAATAACCGATTGGACAGCGTGACCAAATTATACTCTCCTCTACTTTCACACGCACAATTAGGTAGCCGCAAGCTGTTGTCAGATTTCGTATTTCCGCATTCCTTTGGGTCGCGCGAAGGTTGTGTCGGACTATACCATCAGAGCTGATTTGCAGCTGCTGGCTTCTTCCGATTGTACATACCTTCAGCAGGAATTCCTTGTCTTTGATATCAAGTCTAGCGTCGGTGGTCCCGATGTAATCGGTGTATATTCCTATGGTCCTTTCCACATCTCTCTCCTGCAATAGAAAAATAACTGTGGTAAAAGCCAGCTTGATTTCCTCGCTCCGCACAGTGGGATTTCGCAAATCTGACGAAACACGAAGTACGAAATACGAAATTCAACTTCATTTCCAAGGCTTAATGTATTTCTGGAGATGGTTGGTACCACAAATGTCCCAGCTGCCAGTGCGTCTTTTAGCATATCATGCGAGACCGAGAGAGTTATGGTGCATCTTGAATTTTGTAAATTTCAACTTCGTATCCACGAAGTGCAAACGAAAGATAAATTTCAAAGTGTTAATAGGCCTATACACCGTAACTTTATCGGTATAACCTCATACGCTGAAAGACGCTCTTGCAGGGGTTGTGGGACCAACCATCTCCTGAAATACATTAATACGTCATGGAAATGAAGTCCAATTTCGTATTTCGTATTTCGTGTTTCGTCAGATTGCGAAACCTCACTAATCAAATGTTCCCGTCTCGATCGGACTGGAGACCATTTAACAGCCGCCAAGGTCAGGAGCGCTGATGATGTGAAACTCCAAAAATCACCGAGTGTTTTGTAACGTAAGAACTGTCTCATCGTCTGTGGGTTGTGGACGTGCGTCGCACTCACACCGAAGTGGTCTGACATCAAACTTGGTTGCCAAACATGCCAAATGACGCCCCTCTGCAGTGGCGCGAGTATGGCTGGATCAAACCAGACTGAATTGATCGAGTAGTTTGTAAAGTTTGATCGAGTAGTTTCTGCTGTTTGATCGAGTAGTTTGGTTGTTTTGTACTTCGTTGCATACCTTCGCACAAAGCCGTCGTAATTCAAGCAAGATCGTCTCGAATATGGATTCCACGTATTCTGTCGGTGATGTAATCTGTCGTGAGGTGGCACTTTGGATGCCGTGACGGAAGGGAATGCCCTTCTTTTGAAGAAACTTCATAAACTCATTAAAACTGATCTATACAGAAAAATAGAAGTTTGTTTAAGAATTGCACACACTGTTTGGTAATATTATGTTAATGTATATAAAGTCCATTTCCAGAATATTTGCAAATTTTCGACCCCAACCGTGGTGTTCTTCAGGCTGGCACTTTTCCACACTAGATTTCAGAAAAGATTTCAGTCTTTTCTGAAATCTAGTGTGGAAAAGTGCCAGCCTGAAGAACACCACGGTTGGGGTCGAAAATTTGCAAATATTCTGGAAATGGACTTTATATACATTATCATATTGTGTGTCGAATTTTGTCCTCACCTTCTCTTTGATAATATTATGTTATGTTGTTTTGAAACAGTTAGGAGCAAAGAGACTGACAAAAAACGTCTTTGCCAAATTTTATCTTCTCAATACAGTAGAAAGTCCGGCGAGATCCAAACTTACTTCGTTGTCTTTGTTGAGATCTATCTCATCAAACAGATTATCCACTTGGATGTTTTCCGTTTTCTCCCCGAGAACATTCTCCCAATGTTTCTTGGCGCTTTCATCATTCTGAAAGTGAGACGGAGTCGGTGAGAATGACACCTATATGTATCACCTCTCACCTGACTTCCGAGTATGACAACGACTCGAGCCGTTTTCATTCCATGGAATGGGGATCCTAGCTGGTCCTATACAATGGGTGCCTTCTGTGTGGGAAATTGATCAGGAACGGGACCGGATGTCAGTTTCATTTCAATAGTTTTAACCACTAGTGACACCTATTGAGGCAGTCGCCTAGGGTCCCATTATCCCAATCGCCCTGACGGGGGTCTCCTGATAGGATCGTATTCAGATGCTCCTCGCGAGGGCAAATTGAAAATGGGCAATTCACCACTGTTGGTTCCTTTAGGCTCGCGCCTTGACAAGTGGCACAAGCGATTACCCATACGGCTTGGTCGCCCTAGAAAGAGAGCCAACTTCACGTGGAGATACGCCTCTGGGCATAACTAACCCTGGAGGGGGCCTTGGGATCCATACGTCAAGTTGCTTTAAGACTCGTCCGGATTGGCTAAGCGTTATAATCCCGATCGGAAGTGAGTTTACTCCATGGCACACAGGGGAAATCCTATTGTTCGATGCCGCTTATTCCCACGGTCAGTTGGCGATCTTTTTTTGGGGGGGGGGCACTGATCGGGGATTCCTGATTCGTTCATTCTTCTCTAAAGTGGAAAGCACCCGCCACCCGTCCAAGAACCCACGAAAACCTACCCTTGTTGCCTCAAACGTACTGACGAACTCCTCATGTGAGATTCCCCCCGCTTTGTCCCCAACTGCCTTTCGGAACATCGCAATCACGTGTCGTGATGACGTCACTAACTTGCCTCGGTGCAGACGATTGTTGATGGCCTTATCGACCTGCAGACCTTTTTTTCTGAAAATTTATTGAAAGATAGGTTGTTGGTTTTATTTCTTCAGCGGGAAGCCAATACGAGGTTTGCAGGAAAAAATCTGTCGGCATACATAAAAAAGTTCACGTCTGCCAGATCGGAAGTCGTGGCTGTTAAGCCTAGGTCACATATCCACTCCGGGGCCCGCACGGCGAGTAAAATCAGACATTTTGGCCAAATTCTACGGTGCCCAGTTTGATCTAGTCTAATTTCCACTTATCCATTTAGGCGATTTGGGCATAATTCATCTTAGATCCGTGTTTCAGTCTCTAAAATCCAGCAAGTCGCTGGGTGGGGAAAATCGTACGGGGCCCGGTGGATTTGTGACCCAGGCTTTAGCCGTGCAACCAGCTTTAGGGACTCGACATCATTTTACATTTGGCGCAGTCGCGGTTTCGCCTACTTTGATAAATTTGTGTCCGGCCTTTTTGGTGGAACAAATCCGTATCGCCTGAGATATTCCGTGTCCATGCATTCTCTCTCATACGCGTCAAACTGAAAAACAAAACAGAATACAACCTTAGCCCTTCTCCGCACCGCAGGGTGAGCTGGTAACGTCTTGACTGGGCAGGAAATCGTTCCCACACCTCCCAATATACCGACAGTTCACAGCACAAACCATTTGTACAAGACAACAGTACATGTACTTTGATTAGAAAGTTAGCCTCAAATATTCAAAATAATTAGTTCACAGAAAAAAAAATCAACTCGAGTGGAGACTCAGAGTCTCACTTTAGGGACAAAATGGTTCGAAACACTTTTTGACTCAAAATGAAACAGAAAATATTTCGGCGGGAGACAATAACAACTCGGCCCGAAATATTTTCCCTCGGAACGAGGTGTCATTGGGTGGTATTTATAAAAGCTAGCAAATGCTTTTCCTTCAAGTTTTGTAGTGCATTTACATTGGACCTCACTGTGCAAATCTTAAGGAAAAGCATTTGCTAACTTTTATAAATACCGGCCATTGTCTCGGGCCGAAATATTTTCTGTTTCATTTTGAGTCAAAAAGTGTTTCGAACCATTTTGTCCCTAAAGTGAGACTCTGAGTCTCCACTCGAGTTGATTTTTTTTCTGTGTGGAAAACGAATTTCGTTTCCACTTTGTAGATACGAAGTGGAAATTTAAAAATTCAAGATGCACCAAAGGTCTCTCGGTCTAATACATGATATGCTAAAAGACGCACTAAAAGATAAATTTCAAAGTTTGATATACACCGTATTCTCTATCGGTCTAACGTCATACGCTAAAAGACGCTATTGCAGCACTCAGGCGATATTTGTGGTACCAACCATCTCCTGGGGCCGGTTGCACAAAACTCATGTTAGCGCTAACATGGTGTTAGCGCTAACTTTTATGTTAGATGACGTCAAAATCCATTGTCATTTTACGTCATTTAACATGATGTTAGCGCTAACATCATGTTAGCGCTAACATGAGTTTTGTGCAACCCAGCCCAGAAATACATTCGTCATGGAAATGAAGTCCAATTTCGTATTTCGTACTTCGTGTTTCGTCAGATTGCGAAACCCCACTATATTCACCGGACACCTACCACTATAATTCCCAATGTCTTATCGTTGAATGTACCGAACGGAGGATCTTCAAACCCGATTGTGTGAAAAAACGAATGATCTGGCTCCATGCTTAGATACCAACCTGGAAAAGAGGTTGACGAAACATTTTCGGTTCGTGTGTTACTGGGAATTTCCGGAGATAACTGGTCTGAAACGACCAAGTGAGCGCTGAATGGACAGCTCCTTTGTGTTCCCCAGGAAGGTTTCTGGAGAGACAGCGCTTTGAGGCATCATGAGGGCAGATACTTCCTCGCCAGCCAGTCCGCATGGTGAAGAAAACAGTGTTCTATCGAAAGTACTGTGTAGCTGTAACGCACTTATATAGACTGGTACCCGGTCCCTACATAGCTCAGACGGAGAAAGGGACCGGTACTGGGCGGCCATACTTGGCAGAAAGCTGCCATAATATGACGTCACAGAGGATTCCCCTCCGTACTGAGAAATAGCTTACTTACCTCACATCCCAAAATAGCTAACCAATCAAGTGCGACGTTACAAATTCAAATTCAAAAAGAGCTAGCCAATCAACTACGTCGTTACATCAGGCACTACCGGTCCCTTATCCTTGAGCTGTTGGGACCGGGAACCAGTCTAACGCACTTATACCAACCATCAAAAGCATTGACTGGAAAGTTATTCGTCACTCCTCCGTCGACGTACAAATGGGTGTCACCCGTTTCATCTTGCCAGCGGACGGGTTGGAATAAAACTGAAAGAGAGGCTCAGTATATGAAAAAAATTTCTCACTTATCTTCTACATAGTACACTGTACAAATACTCTAAACTCCCACTTACCTGTCCCATTCGGAAAAAAATGACTAAATCCTAAGTTGAAGACAATGGGGTTTGGGTATGGTCAGAAACAGTAATGTCCTGTCCACTTACTTGTCCCACTCCCAAGCCTGGCAAAGAATGACAGCGTGCGATATCTTCAACTGAGGATTTGGTCATTTTTCCGAGTTCAGGAATGGGACAGGTACAGTGGGAGTTTAGAGCACTTGGGCGAAACACGTGTCGTTGTCCTGTTTCATTTCAGCGGCTTGGCCTAGTCAATCAATCCATGTAGCCAGTACCCGGGCCATTTTAGATCCGTATGCGCTCAATCCTTCGGGACTAAAATACCCGGACCATGGTTCGACTTCGAGGCTACTACTGTGACGTCTACTACCAAAAGTTAACTTTCAAGAAACAGGCCTAGTGGCCAGAGGGAAGCAGTCTGGCAGATCAGTGAGACTGCTGGAAGAGTGGACGTAGTGGCAACTTTTTACAGTCTTTTTACGAACTTCATGGACGGGACGGGTGCTCCAGAACATCGAGGCATTATTTGGCCAAGGGTTACACGTTCGAGCCCGTTTTACGATTTTTTAGGACAGGGCAGGACGTTTTGAGAACTACTCCGTTCAGTGTGACAGGCCCTTATACCCCCATCACACTGAGCTAGTTCTCAGTACGTTCTTCAAAATTTTGCCGAACGGGCTCAAACTGTGTGCGAACGGAGTGGACGTAGTGGCAACGTTTTACAGTCTTTTTACGAACTTCGTGGATGGGAAGGGTGCTCCAGTACATCGAAGCATTATTTGGCCAAGGGTACACGTTCTAGCCCGTTTTACGATTTTTTTAGGACGGGGCAGGACGTTTTGAGAACGACTTCAGTGTGATGGGGGTATTAAAGGAGAAGCAGGTCTGACAACTCATTTTCCATTCCTCATTCCAGTCGTCGACGAATTGGTCCTCACTTACATGGAATGGACATCGTCATCTTTACACCTATTGCAATGGGAAGATCAGGGGTTGTCTTCGGGTGGAGGTACTCCACCTCACCCGCACTGACGTTCGTCACCGTGAGACACAGCTCCACACCCTTCCTCTTGTAAAGCTCTTCGAAGGTGAGGTCAGGGGATCCCATGTGTCGTTGGAGAACGTCCCTGAAATGCGCCAGGCCGCGGTCCCCCGTGTGCCAACCGAAATAGTTCATGAAATTATGGATGAGACTGACGCCGTTGGCATCTGAAATGGTGGACAGGATTTTTACCAAAATTTTTGCAATTTGATATTGGTTTTAGTACTTTTAAGTACGAAATGTACTGAGGTACTACCTTTAAGTACTAAGGTACTACTTTTAAGTGCTAAGGCCAATGATTAACAAACAGGTTAAAATCATAGACGTCAAAGGCCAACATACAGGGAGTCCTCGCCAAATAACCGTCTTCCTAGCCCCGTTACGGTTACGGTTGAACTGGGTTGACATTAAATTTACAATAGCCAATTCGCACAGGTAACGCATGCAGGGGCGGACACGGGGGGGGGGTCTGGGAGTTGGAATCCTACCCCCCCCCCCGTCGGTGACCAAAGATGCTAAACATAAACCGTATCTCTGATGTAATCATCGTGATACAAGACTTATAGCGATGATTCGACGAAACTCTTTTCCCCTGCTTGGGACAACATACTGCATTGTGTACGCTTGCACTGTTTCGAAATGTCTATGGGCGTGGCATCCGACTTTCGCAACCTCAGATGCCGGGAAATCGCGTCTCAGAGCTTCTAATTTTCAAAATTTTCCTGAGGTACATGTAGGTCCCCCATCCCCGGCCAAATCGGCGCCGGTGAAGCGCAAGCCGATGGCACGCGCAAGTCCAGTGTGGCCTCTACCTGCTCAACCCCCTCGAGAAACTCCTGGATGCGCCCCTGGTATGCGGACCTCAATAATATCATAAGAAGGTATTGACGAGGACTCTGTATTACCGACGGTCAGCTTTAAATTCTATATCTTAGTTTCATGTCAGAACGTTTGTGGTTTTGTCAATTGATGTGTGTGAAATGCACAGTTTATTTCTTTCTTTGGCGTTTGCTGTTTGAAGTAGGAAACTGTGGGACGTTCAACGGAGTTTGCACTGAATAACGTGTGTAACCACCACAAGGCCTGGTTTACATTTTCCCAATTCAGCTGACCGTTCGGTAAATGCTATTGTGCACTTTTCAGCCGACGTTGACATTGGTCATAAGATGTGCATGGCAGAACGGGGGAAAGTATTGGTCAAGCCTGAAGGCCCCACACACTAGTGCGTTTCACCCTGACTTTAGCACATTCTTCGGTCTTTTTCCGTTGCATTGCCTGACAGAACCGTAAGTTGCCCCGCAATCCCATAAGTGTGTGCAGGCCTTGGACATTTCTTCTTGCAGGCAATGTTTTTGTGGCAAACGTCACGATTTTTCACCGATTTCGCATCAACCTCGTCGAGTGCGCGAAAACTACCGATTATGGCCAAGTGTATACTCATGTTCCACTGGAAGACCATCAGGCTCCAGTTCCATAGAGTTCACGTTTACACTTTTCTCGCGTTACACTTCACGTTTTCCTTTCGTTCCTCAGAGAAAGCATGCCACATGACAGGTAATGTGTGTCTCGTTGTGCGCTGAATCGAGGAACGAAAGGAAAACGTGAAGCGTGGCGCGTGAAAAGTGTAAATGTGAGCTCTATGGAACTGGAGCCTTAGATGACAGACCCCAATCGAAAGTCGGCCAATTTGGTCAGAAGGGGAAAACAAACCGAGGATGCACGGACAGTAAATGCATACAAGGTAAGCACTCCGGGAAACTTTTTGATCAATTTCTCGAAAATAAAGTCGTTTTAAGACGTCATACTCAGGGGCGGATCCAGAATCACGGGAAAGAGGGGGCACAGCCGGCGCACATCATGGAAAACCTCGGTCAAATTTTAACACCTTTTCAAAATTCCGAAATTTCCCGGTCAATTTTAAAGATTTTCCACGAAATAGAGGTGGCACGG
>NMRB01000331.1:116608-140514 GCA_002633025.1 Notospermus geniculatus | reverse complement strand
TCAATTTCTCGAAAATAAAGTCGTTTTAAGACGTCATACTCTACACGACAATGGAATATGATTTGTTAGTATTTAACAGTGGACACAATCACGCTAGGCCGTGAAATCACGCTACAGCGTGAAAACCTTCTGTGGAAACCAAATTTTTACATACATTTTCTCCAGAATTGTGTACAAATTCAGCATTGAAAAAAAACTTAAAATTCTTCCTTAATATAACGAGTTATGTGTGTTCAACATGAATAGGGCTGATTTTTTTCAATTAAAAGTTTTTTAACGAAGTTAAAAGTTTTTGAAAATTGTAGTCGATATCGAGGTCTCGGACGCACGAGATCACCGCCAAAGTTGGGTCGAAATTTTTAAAACACCATTTCAGTTGAAGCTCCGGCCTATTACGTAAAGTCAAAATTCAGGCAGTGAGAGACATCTGGTGGCAACACATGAAGTGTATCCCTCAGTTACTTCATCGTTCACAGTTAAATCTTCATGTTTGATTCCTTTATGGCGGCATTTTGTACGTGTATCCTTCTACAACATGCAACAGGGTGCCACACCTGCATTTCTAATCGGCAAAATCCGTCACTCCCATTTATTCCGCGTTTGAGCAACCGACCTCCTGCTGCCTGTTCTTACCGAAACATCTGTATTCCAAATCAGCAAACATGTCCTCGAGTATATCAGCAATGGACGCACCAACCGCCAACTGCATGCAGACATAGCCGCCCACGCTGGCACCGGCGAACCGTTTCAGTTTTTTTAGTATTCCAAGATCCTCAAGAACCTAATAAAGGAACAAAAAAATGTGCAGGTCGCAACGTGAACATACAACAAATAGGTGAAAAATAAGTAGNCCCCCGCTCGCGCAGGCCATAGATATTTTTTACGCGTATCACTTAAAGCGAGCAGAAATTACAGGGAGAGGGGCAAGCAGGCGAGGGTCTAGAGGATTCTGGAAACTTCGGACCCCTGCTCGGGTGTAGATTTAGTAGCCGCTGTAATTCTGTTATAATTAAGCCCATCAGGTATCCGTTGTTGGGTGTGGCGAAGGCGACCAGGTTCACTCAGTCAAGACATGTTCAAGGCTGAAATGCTGGGAAATGACGTCTTCAGTTGCAGATTTTACAAAATTTCCAACGCGAGGGGGACGCCCCCTCGCGCTCCCCATCAGGCTACCCCTCGACGAGTGGGCTACGCCCCTGATCCCCTGGACCCCCTCTGCTCGAAATTCTGGACACGCGCCTGCGTTGCGCGCCTCCTCTCCATTCCTCAAACTCCCTGTCCGTCCGACGACCCTTTTTCGTTACTATCCGAATAGAAAGTCGTGCATTTTCGAGAGATTATCAGGGGTTCTTAGCGCTCGCAGGGGTGCTGCAGAAACTGTGCATCCCAAACTCCACCAGATCAGCCAACATTCGTATTAAGCTGCCCAGCGTTCTTCCTCAACACCGCGTCTTTACAATACGTCTTTTTCCTCCGGAGAGTATAAGGGACCCTTCCAGATGGAACTGCAGGTATGTATGTCTGAACTATGTATAGGCCTAATTAACAGGGTTGACAAATGGCTGATACCAAATGGTACTTGCGTGCTTCAAGTACATGTACGTCACCTTAATTAGCCAATAGAGAATACTTTAACAATAAGGCCTTCTCACTGGCACTTTACGTGACCATGATCATGCAAAAGGGGTAAATGTTGTCTAATCCTATGGAGCAGGGTACCCAGTATCTAGGGTAACGGCTGCCTGTAGGCCTAAGGGTCAGCGGTTATGGTTAGGATTAGGATTAGGAGCCGGCGTAGGAGGCCAGGGGCCATATTTATGAAGCCTTCGCAACTTTGCGTTACGCACAGGGTTGGACCTACCATTACTTTTTTTAGCCAAAGTAAAGAAAATCCCTATTGAACACACTATTGAACAATAGGGATTTTCTTTTACTGTGGCTAAAAAAGTATTGGTAGGTCCAAACCTGACGCAAACCTATTGTAAGGCAGTCATTGAACAATAGGGCATGTGCAGCCAAACAATAGATTTGCGTGAACGCAAAGTTGCGAAGGCTTCATAAATGTAGCCCCAGATCAAGGGTTGTGGGATAGGGGCCTGGGTCCATATTCATAAACATACTTAAGTCAAAGTGTGGTACCTATCTTTTGTGTTGAACAAAGGATAAGTGTCACACTTAGACTTAAGTAGTTTTATGAATATGGGCCCAGGGGTTAGGATTTAGAGTGGACGACATTTACCCGTACAGCCATAATAATTATCATGGTGTGACCTACCTTCAAAGCCCCGACGTAGGATATCCCCTTGGCCCCTCCGCCCTCTAGTGCTAGGTTCTCGAAGTCAAACGGTGTTTTCTTGAAGCATTTGTATTCCCTATCATTGACGATAACGCGGAGGATCTGTTCACAAAGTCGTTTGTTTGGCGTGGAGGTGTTGTTTCCCATAGTGGACGGTTAGGCATTGGTGGGTATTTTGGAAATATCTGGAAAGTCGGTTTGAAAATGTTAACTAGGAAAACTGGACCCTCGTCTCTTCCTTCATTCTTGTGTAGACGCAATGAGAATCGCGTGTTTCAACATTGAAAAACGCGCCAACATTCAAAGTTAGTACGTGTGTTATATGCCGAAAGATGTCACCAGGTAGAGCTACGCTCTAAATTTCAATTTGGGATTTGGACCACTCCATGAAATGGAGTGAGAATTCTCTCTTTCTGGAGTGAGAATTCACTCTTGGAGTGATTTTTTGACTCAAATGCATGAAGTCGTTTCTAATGGCGTTCCAATATATTTCACATCATTGAATTTAGAGAGTATATCTTACACCATGGAATTTAGAGAGTATATCTTACACCATGGAATTTAGAGAGTATATCTTACACCATGGAATTTAGAGAGTATATTTCACATCATTGAACTTAGAGAGTATATCTCACACCATGGAATTTAGAGAGTATATTTCATTGAATTCAGAGAGTATATCTCACGCCATTGAATTTAGAGAGTATATTTCATATCATTGAATTTAGAGAGTATATCTCACGCCATTGAATTTAGAGAGTATATTTCACATCATTGAATTTAGAGAGTATATCTCACACCATTGAGTTTAGAGAGTATATTTCATATCATTGAATTTAGAGAGTATATCTCACACCATGGAATTTAGAGAGTATATTTCATTGAATTCAGAGAGTATATCTCACGCCATTGAATTTAGAGTCATTGAATTTAGAGAGTATATCTTACACCATTGAATTTAGAGAGTATATTTCGTATCATTGAATTTCGAGAGTATATCTCACACCGTGGAATTTAGAGAGTATAATTATGTCCCTACGGGGGAGACTGTTAACCTGTAATATCTGTATGTCTTACGGCTCCGTTACCTTCACACACTTGCCTTCGAAGTGTCACTGCCTAGTTATCAGCTGGCTGGCTGACAGCATGCAAGGAAGTGACCTGCGCCCTTGTTGACCCGTTTTAGAGAGAAAATTCCCGGGAACAGGACGTTTTCAAGTGGCTCTCAACATCGAAGCATTCTTTTTTTGCATTTTTAGTCACTTACGTGCCATGGGCGTATCAGAGACGGCATTTCAATACATTGTGCAATGCAGTGTTTTGAAAAGTAGGCCTAGTGAATCATGATAACACGTCCACATGAGATGTCATTTCCTAGGACATTAATACTTAAAAGTACGTTGATAATAATAATTGTTTCAATCTTGGTAAACGGTCGGCGGGCTCTCAAATTGTGTCAATCACAGCTGCGCAGTTTTCATGGGTCACTTTTTATCCAAAATACAGTTGTGACAGTGTAGTACTGTTTGACACAAGATAAAACATCATCAGAGCCTGCATTCGTGCTGCACATAGAACGTATCTCAACTGCAAAGACCAGGGGCCTGTTTCATAAACTGACTTTAAGCTAATGGTACCATTAACTGAATGTATTTTCCATTTGGTTAAAGGTACCATTAGCTTAAAGTCACTTTATGAAACAGGCCCCAGGTTTCAAGGTGTATATAATACTATACGAGAGGTCGTCTCTCCCAAAATTTCGCAAATTTTCAACCCCAACCGGGGTCTTCCTCAGGCACTGAGACTGCATGTACCTCTTACTAGAAAGTGCCTGAGGAAGACCCCGGTTGGTGTCGAAAATTTGCGAAATTTTTGGAGAGACGACTTTTGAACCCCGTATTATATCATTTCGTGTGTCGCTCTTTGTGCTTTATTTTCGTATATAATATACTGTATAGTTGCACATAAAAGGTAACATACCATAAATTCAATCCTGACCCGGTCGCGAAATTTTTCTGCAGACTGACCGACGGCATACAGATTTCAGGGCATGCATGTTGATTAAAATGTCCTTCGTCTTGCCAATTCCTGTCAATTTCGTATATACATGTAAACTCCTCGTTGCTGTCCGTACGTGAAAGCTTAGCAGTGACACTTCCCACTGACTGGTCGGTGGAGACCAGTCTATGACTTTAAGGCCATATAAAACTTTCTGAGGCCGACATGACGTCGACCGACAAAACTTGTACCGGTATGTGAAAGGGAGATGCTTTCTAATTTCTCACCACGCTGGTTCCAAACAAGGCCAACTGACAAGACCGTTTCACATGTTTGTGAGGAAGTGTGGGTGTTTGTACGTCACATTACACGTTTTAACTGTGAAACTACGGTATATGTTATACAAGTTGCTGTGGGGTTAGATGAGGTCATCTGAGAGGTCAACTAAGGCAGAGGAGGACAGTAAATTCATTCAAGATGCAAATCAGTCTTACCGTAATGTTCATAGTCCGTGAATTTCATACAGGCCTACATGTAGGCTACTATCAACTTAGGCTTGTTTTGGACAGCTTGGTGACAAATTCGGTTGATATATTCCTATTTATGTATCCATCTGTCACAGCCGCAGGACGTGTTTAAAATTGCATATGATAACGACCTTAATTAGGCCAAGTATACATATGATAGTTAATCATAGTTAATCATATTCCACGTAATATTCAAACAATTTTGCACAGTCGGTGGAATTTATCATGACGTCATATAAATTTGGCCTATGAACGCTGATCGTAAGAATAGAAATGTGTCCTAGTTCGTTGGTGTAAGCTATCAGTATCTAAAATGTAGCGATTTGTACCTATATATGGATGCGTACATGTACATCTTTATACAGCAATAGATATTGTAGAAATTCCTGAAACTCCGGATTTCTCGACAGGCATTGTATTGCTGTTGGAGACTTAGGCCTACGTATACACTGGTAGACAGAAATATTTGGACCCTTTCCAAATTCTACGTCATTTTCCTCTTTTGCCTTCCTTTTGTCTAAGCCACTGGTTATTTTTCTTATTAATCAGAACATTTTTACCTTGGCAAGTGGGTTATATAATCCCATGAGATTACCCATGCCAAAGGCTATTGACATGGGGTTACTGATATATGAATAACAAAGCCAATCATGATGTGCTTCATTCATTCTTGTCACCTCCAATAGCTTTTGCCTTTGAGTTTGAGAGGTTTGAATGGCACCCATCATAATTATCTTTGTTATTCAAAGATCAGCAACCCCTTGTCAATAACCTTTGGCATAGACAATCTCATGGGATTATATAACCCACTTGCCAAGGTAAAAATGTTCTCATCAATAAGATATAAACTGAAGTCGTCCTCCAGAAATTTTGCAAATTTTCGACCCCAACCGCGGTCTTCAGGCTGGCACTATCATGTCGAGCTACCAGAAGTATAATGAAAATATACAAAATTTGCATATCAAATATACAAAATTTGCAGAATTTCTGGAAGAGGACTTCGGTTATTATATCATTTTGTGTGTCGCCTTCTGTGCTCTATTTTTGGATATTCTCATCAATAAGAAAAATTATTAGTGGTCAAAGACAAAAGGAAGGGAAAAGAGGGAAAATGACTTAGAATTTTGAACGTGTCCTCTTCTGTCCACCAGTGTACGTTGTAGGCTTACCGACCTGCTTTTTGTCAATCCGATCCGACATGTAGTGACGAATAAAGAGTCTCCTCACCGTCAGACCTTGAATCGTCGTAGTTTTCGTCCCTGCTCGATTTTTTTCTTCCCACGACCCCTTCCGAGTTCAACCCATTCCTTCCTCAAATAAGGTTAACTCGGCCAAACACACACAATTATCCAACAGGCCTTGTAGGCGAAGCAGTGCTGTCTTGGCTGCAGTCCAATCGATCCAAGATTCGTGAAGAGATGGCGAATTTGGACACCTCACCCCATCCTAGCTGATATTCCTTCCCGTCTTCTTGCAAAGTTTCCAAGCACCTGTCAGTGTCAAGCCTAGTTCATATAACAATACATGCCTAGATCGAATGGCATATGCCTATACAATGTGCGTGTATAATTATCCTCTAATTGATTGGTTATGTAGGTTTCTGGGCCATGTGACCTGCCGATTTTCATCAGCATTTTATCAGCACTTTTATTTCTATCACATAAAAAGGTGCTCTAGTTCGAATTGTAAACATTACGGTGTGCCACCTATTGTCAACTTATGGTACTAACAAATCAGATAAAATCGAATTAAATCTCGCCTTTCACAACTTTTGGTTTGTTTGAGCGTAATCATAAATATATTTCAGTTACCAGACTGGGCCGTCACGCGTTACCGTGATTCGCGCTTTACCGTGACTTTCGTGGTGAAAAGAGGAAGTGGATCGAATGTGGCGCAACCGCACAACTGCTCGCCGAGCATGGTGGGAATGGTGGTCGCGCTGCAGCGTGATATCACGGGGCAGTTGAAGTCAACGTTTTACAATGGTTTACTTGTGAAGATTACAACAACAATCGCGGCTAACCGAGGCCACCCGAAGATAAGAGACTTTAGCACGTCTAATTTCAAAAAAGCGTCAATCGTTTAAAAAAAGCGTCATTTTGAAATGACCTGTCCAAATGCAATCTCTATCATCTTATCTACATACCAGAACTGAATTTCAGGCTTTGCACGCGTTTATGGCGCCGAAAATGGCATATAATGCAGGTAGGTATGGCAGGCCTGCCATTACGGCTGTCGAGGTAAATTTCGGTCGAAAATTGCCTGTAAAATCTTTAAACGTGAGTATGACACAGTGAATTCTTGCTTGTTTATTGACAAAAATTGTATAAGTTTACGGTGAGAAGTTTCCGTCCCCTCCACGCAGGATTGTAGGTGTTTTATGCCAAAACAAATATTGTATTTTGTACAATCATTGCGCGGTTTGGCGCGACAAAGTCACGTGCACGTTTTCATCACGGTATCGCGTGACGGCCCAGTCTGGTTACAAGAATATTTATCAAGATAGATATAAAAATAGATATATTCACGGTGCTGCCACCTGTCCGAGGAAAAATAACTATTATAATCAACCATGTAAATACACAAACCGTAACGTTTACAATTCGAACTAGAGCACCTTTAAAGGACCACTGTATTGCATCTTTCTGTCGACAGCCGGCGCCACCGGCACCATGCTCCAATACTGTAGTTAAGCCTTTCGCCCCAGTGTTGGAGAATGTATGATTACAGTCTTGGTCACCCAGCCGCTGGGGATCGAACAAGTTTGTGTAGCAGTACTGCGGAACGAAACGGCAGGCTGCGCGAGACTAGTTGCATGCGGTAGTTTACCAAGTCGTTAATAGAGGTCTCCCCCTTAACGCGGGTAGGTGTAACGCAGGATTGGGAAGCAATACTGTGGTCCTTTAAGTCTTTTCGCGGGAGGCTGCGGCCTACTTGACACTTCCCTCCGATGATGGCCTACATGTGGGCCTACAAGGCATTTTGGTTCCCGAAGCCATCTTCTAGCCCTAGCGGTGGCTTCGGGAACCAAAATGTGTACAAGGCAGATCCTTTGTGATCTGCGGGGCCATGATGCTCAAATGAAGTAACAGCTTCGTCACGTACAGTCAATTGTGTACATTGTAGAAAGTGCCGCTGTCACCTGAATCGACCATGCTCCCTCCCTGACTTCTCCAAAAAGGTATTTTGAGAAGCCGCTGATGGCCATGTAGGCTATGCACCTAGCCTACTTGGTCGACAGGATATCTTATCGAAGAAATCAGTGAAGGATTGTAAGCCTTTCTTCATGTGACCAATCCCGACAAAATCTTAATTATCGTTCAAGCGCAGGCAAATAGCAAGTATCCTCAGAAAATTACAGGGAAAGGGGTTCCCCGACAGTAAATATGGGTTTTTGATTCCGACCCTCCCCCCCCCCCCCCGACCATTGAATGTTCTTCAGGGTCACCCTTCCTTTTGAACAAATATGAAGCCAGAAAGCTTTCATTATTATGTGCGCATTGTTTCAGTTTTTTGTGAAAAACTATACGTAACCATAGCAATTACGGTCAAACACAGAGGTCAAGACCACTGGACATTTTAGTCACGCCCTAAGTATCTAATTAGTGGGGCCGTATTGAAAAATGATAGTTTTTCCCTGGCCTCTGACTTCATAAATTATAATTTACCACGGTGTTCTTTCTTTGCTTATAAATTTCAGACGACGCTGTGCCCCTCCCCGGCTTTTGTGGTTCATTTCCTAAGTAGATAGTTTACGGATAAAAGGTAATATAAATCATGGTTAATTCGTGATCATAATAATCATATTTTCGTAATACTAAATTAAATCTCCCTCCGTAATCCGTCGCTTTTGTAATTCGATGAATAGGAGCAGTCATCAAGGCAATGTTGACAGTGTATAATTCGGGCACTAAATTGTAGGGGGCAGCACCAGGTTTGGGTATTATTGATATTTCAGACAGAGATGCATTTGCAACGAATTTCATTACTTCTTCGTATGTCTATTATTTAATGATGTTAGAAGGAGATATCTCAATAACTACTCCTGCCATCATTCCAACATCTTCAATAATGGGCAGCACCATTGTTGCGTTCATCAATGCCACTGCATTCGCAGAGGCCAGCACAAGTGTTGGATAAATCAAAGAAGAATACCACTATATATTCCTAGAGGGCAGCACTAGGGTTCGGAAAATCGACGAAGAATATCACTACTAGTATATTCTTAGGGGGCAGCACTTGGGTTGGGAAACTCGAAGGATAAAGAGGCCATAACATTCCAGAGGACAGCACCAGTATTAACGTTAATCATGCTGACCCTTCTCCATCTGTACCCTCAGAAGATACAATGTAGGCCTATCCAATAAAACGCACAAAAAACGACACACAAATAAAAGTAATACAAAAACAGAAGTCGTCTTCTGAAACTTGCAAATTTTCGACCCCAATCGGGGTCTTACTCAGGCACTTTCTCGAAGATCCAAGAAGCGAATGAGCTGGATCCTAAAGGTACAGAGGATCCAGCTCAATGGGCCGAATTCATAAAAAGTAGCATTTGCTTTTTCTGGGCTTTTTCTTGAAGATGTACATGTATTTATAAAATTTCGCTTTTTCTTCATAGAACAAGCAACTCCCTATAAGAATTAGCAGAAGCTTTGTCTTGCGAGCATTAGCTTCATCGGATAGAAGATCTTGCTTGGCTTTATAAGAAAAGGTCATTAGGTTAAGCAATTGATTATGAATATGTTTGTGAGCAAAATCTTTGGCTTGTGCTTCTCCTTGACAAGCAAAAGCTTGGCCTTGTGGCTTTGGCTTGTAAGCTTTTGCTATGTTTTATAAATTCGGCCCATTCTCTCCTTTAGGATCCAGCTCATTCGCTTCTTGGATCTTCGAGAAAGTGCCTGAGGAAGACCCCGATTGGGGTCGAAAATTTGCAAGTTTCAGAAAACGACTAATGTTTTTGTATTGCATCCTCGAAACGTGTAAACTTTGGGGAAGTCGACGCCGGCGAGGTAGATGTACGGTGGCCCATAAGGGACATTTAGTTTTTATTTTATATTCTTATTTTTTTTCTACTTTTCTCCGCGGAATAAACTTTTATCCGCGGAAATAATGTTTTCTCCGCGGAAATAATGTTGTCTCCGCGGAAATAATGTTTTCTCCGCGGAGAAAACTTTTCTCCGCGGAATTAAAGTTTTCTCCGCGGAATTAAAGTTTTCTCCGCGGAAATAATGTTTTCTCCGCGGAGAAAAGTTTTCTCCGCGGAGAAAACATTATTTCCGCGGAGAAAACTTTAAAAATAAAAATATAAAATAAAAACTAAATGTCCCTTATGGGCCACCGTATAGATGTAGTTTCTTGCCACTCCATAACAGCAAAACAGAAACAAATCGCGTCATCGTGAGACTCTTTAATACCCCAATTACAGAAGTTTGTTTTATAATAATTATCGGGATTCGAACCCACGCCTCCACATAATCCCGGTACTGTCGATAGGCATACTGACCAACATAGCAGACCTATGGTGATTTCTCTTTATAATAATTATGATAGGGCACACTGCAGAACCGAGAGATCTGCAATTCATTTAAAAGATGGTGCTGGTATTTTGACTTATGAAAATGCGACCACCAGGCAGCCTCGTATGTCACTTATTAGTGAAACCGGTATTTCAAAGAAAAACTTGGTATTTCATCGAAAAAACATGTTTTTCTTCAAAATACCTGGTTTATATACATGATGTATGAACGGCAAGGGGCGTAGGCTGGTCCGAGCCTGGGTAGGTGCAAGCGGAACTCGTCGTGCAATGTAAGCATGAAATTTCACAGTATGCTGAAGAGTAAGAAAGGTTTGATCTGGAGGGGGTCTGGGGTCTGATCTCCCCCAGAAAAGTTTGCAATCTAGATGCTCTGAGACGTGATTTCAGTGCTATTCTTAGCCAAAATTTACACGATTACAAGGTTGATTTTTTCTGCTTGCCCAGAGCGGAACTCTTACTGCTGTGGGGAGGTGCAGGTGCAACCCCCCCCCCCCCCCCCCNTTCATATTCCAGCATGGCCTTCTGTATATGGAGAGTGCATTGCATCTTTAAGGTGTAAACTGGGCCTGCTTTTAATTTGCAACTTAAAGGTGCAATACAACATTTTATACCACATAATCTGGCGACACCTCGAGGCGTACAATGGGTGTGTCAGTCATTATAGGTGTCTTAATTTAGAATCTTATGTCTTAATTTATCACGCTTACCAATCGTGTTATGAAAATTACGGCTTTGGAAAATTTGCTTAGAACGAAGACGGCATCTTTGCGTTTGTTCATCTCACTTTGGAGATCAAAGCATTTCAACATATCTGCAACATTTGGGTGGGGTTATTCATTTACAGGTGCTCATTATTAATGCTAGTGGCTCCGTGTCTATTACACATAATATCTACTGGTACCTACATGTAAAACTACAGATGTCAGTCTTTGGCGACTATGTTTTTAAAAACATTTTCTAAAAATCACTGGCAAAAATGGAATCAAAGTCGGTTCTTTTCTTAATTATCATAGAATTGCCATAGAAAATTAATTATTGCTGTCTCTTCAGGCGCACACTGAGCAACAGTTAACCTTGTTGCTCGAAAATTCCCTTTAGGCCCACCAGACTTGAGGAGATTTGGAAGCTACAACATTTTTCTTCAAACAAATGGTCAACTTTACATTGCTGACTTCTAGAACTTACCCTAGTGTGAACTTAGACGTAGATTGTATTGAAGCCTAAGTAGGTCCTGAATTCAGGCATATTCAGAAAAAACTTCTTCAAAACGATGACAGGGTGGAACGGGCTTACGTGTTTGTTGCTACTGCGCACACTATTAGCGAGGTTTCGCACATCTGACGAAACACGAAGTACGAAATACGAAATTCGACTTCATTTCCATGACGTAATGTATTTCTGGAGATTTTTGGTACCACAAATGTCCCTGCTGCCAGTGCGTCTTTTAGCATACCATGTAAGACTGAGAGAGTTATGGTGCATCTTGAATTTTTTACTTTCCACTTCGCATCTACGAAGTGGAAACAAAAGATAAATTTCAAAATTTAAATATACACCGTAACTTTATCGGTCTAACATCATGCGCTAAAAGACGCTCTTGCAGCAGGCGATATTTGTTGTACCAACCATCTCCTGAAATACATTACGTCACGGAAATGACGTCCAATTTCGTATTTCGTACTTCGTGTTTCGTCAGATTTGCGAAACCTTTTCTATTGTCCAAGAAATAAAAAACGTTTTCAGAGAAATAAATCTGTACTTTGCACAGCGTTATGGCCCCTTCAGAGCTTACAAACTAGAACGGTAAGGCAGGTGCTGTTAGAAGTATCTACCTCGATCTGTTAAGGTGACAATCACGAATATTTGCGGTAATAAACCTGCCATCCAACCCGAAATAATTTCCTTGATTTAACGTCGGAAATTCCAAAATTTTGACGAAACCGTTCAGGATGTGTCTTCTGCTTCCGGTTCATATCGTCTGCTGCGCCAGGTTTTTGTGTTCGGCAGTAAAATAAATAGGGCTACCATTTCCGGGGGTGTCAGCATCCCTAATGATAGGTTAAGGGTCGGTATGCGAAAGGTATATTAGCCAGGGACTCATTAGAACCCCTTTTTGCGCCCATCACACTACCGGTCAGGGACTTAATACAATAGTTCCAGGAGGAACGGATTTTGGACCCTCTAATCATACCCCTGGACCACGCATCGGAATCCCTTTGTGTTAACTATCCCCGAGATAGGAGTGCACATCAAAGATCCGCGCAGATATCAGTCGATTATTCTGTCAAATTAAATTTGATGTGCATTCTGATAACTAAATAAGTAGTTGCAGACCGATGCTCGCGTTTTGAGAAACAAAACCTTAAGGTTGATAGCGTGGACTAAGGGTTTTGGATTTTGGTGGTACTGTGAGAAATTTTCGAGGAAAAATCAATGGTATTTGCTGAGGAAATATTTCATTGAAGTTCAGCTTTCGCTCTTGGTTACGTTTGCATTCCAGTACATACATGTGTACATGTATTTTCCAACTCTGTAAGATATTATGGTTTTTGCTTCAGCAATCTTGTTTCTTTTTTCTTCTATTTCACAAGATTGCCTTTAAAATAAAACCTCTTGTTTTTGTTTGGGAAATCTTTTTTTCTTTTTTCTTGTATTTCACAAGATTGCCTTTAAAATAAAACCTCTTGTTTTTGTTTGGGCAATCTTGTTTCTTTTTTCTTGTATTTCACAAGATTGCCTTTATAATAAAACCTCTTGTTTTTCTTTCGGCAATCTTGTTTCTTTTTTTCTTCTATTTCACAAGATTGCTTTTATAATAAAACCTCTTGTTTTTGTTTGGGCAATCTTGTTTCTTTTTTCTTCTATTTCACAAGATTGCCTTTATAATAAAACATCTTGTTTTTGTTTCGGCAATCTTGTTTCTTTTTTCTTCCATTTCACAAGATTGCCTTTATAATAAAACCTCTTGTTTTTGTTTGGGCAATCTTGTTTCTTTTTTTCTTCTATTTCACAACGCCTTTCATGTTCAGCTTCTGTTGGCTGTAAACTCTTGTTTCTGGAGTGGAGAGGATTACTTAGTTTTTTTTGCTTTTCATTTCTATTTCAAAAGTTTACCTTCCACTTGCAGCTTTCTGTCAAACTTGTTTTCTGTTTCGATTTTTCTTTTTATTCTATTTCACGAGTTTAAAATCCACGTTGACCTTTCCATCTGGGCAAGTCCAGGGTTACGGACGTGACATTCTTTCACTTATTCAGTGCTGTTTCTGCAAATTTTGGAACCACAGAAAGATGTAATACCCTGCATCATGTCAGGCTCTTGTCCTTCTATGCCCCTGCTATGTTAATATGTAAAGTGACTCGAAATCTCGAATAATTGACGCAAAAAATCTGACTAACTGCGCACTAAATGGAGAAAATAAGCCTCGGGGCACCTCCTTATGACGGCTCCCTAGGGCCCCCGAGCCTTGTTTCCAAATTTAGTGTGCAGTTACCCAGATTTGTTAGTGCACTGTTTGCTTATAAGTTGCGTCACGGACGTGCTATCACACATGTCACGTCCGTGACGCAACTAATTAGCAAACAGTGCACTAATTATGAATCACAACGAACTTAATTCATACCAGGGGATAGAAGGACAACAGCCTGACATGATGCAGGGTACTTAATGGTCCTTTGGTTGCAAAGACTGCACTGCACAAAGTAAAAAAGTATCACGAATTTGACCGTGGCCTTGCCCATCTGTAAGACACAACCGTGGTGTTTCTCTGGGCCATGCCGATTTACCGGCGGTGATGGCATTCCGTTAACTCCACACCAACACCGCCGATTCAATCCAATGAAATTCGTGTCAGCCGCCACAGATCAACAGGGTGGCCAATCAGAGACTGCGTTACAGACACCGAAGGCATGTATGGTGCAGCAATGTTTACTTTCTGGGTTCGGCTCTTGTATGGCGATGTAAATTCAAATCTGATTGGTCGAGATTGGGCTGTTTCATCAAGCAACCATTCCGGACGATATGATGTATTTATGCAAAAACAGCAATAAACAAAAAAAATATTTTTTTCCTGCGATCTAGTTATAGGCTATATTTATCGGACGAAAGTTTCTTCTTGACAACAACTTTTATTAATTTGAAAAACAATCATGTCGTATTTGCAGTGGGGGTGCACCACAAGAGAAGCGAACAGCATTCCTGACAGATTTTCTCCTGGAGTGGGCCTGGGGTTTGTGGTGTGAGCCGTGCGAACTAAGCGCAAAACCCAGGTTAGCCTGGATGCTCTGGGCAGTCCTTTCACGATTTTATTCTCTTCTATTTTACAAGTACAAAATGATCACCTAACATATGTCACTTTTAAAAAGGTTAGATAGACGTTAAGTGAAAAACTATCAAAATGATTGACCAGATTCGCAAAACGTCCAGATTTTCAGCCCAACCTGTCTTATGCCCTTTCATTATGTTGCAAGCTGAGTGAGTTTGACTTAATCACTGAGAGAGACACGCTTTCTAATTATCTTTCCTAGGTTACGGACTAGCTAAAGGAGGCACTATCAGTTACATAAGCCGTGTGTCATTAAATTATGACATTTGGTTAATAGTAGCAAAAAACGAAAGAAAAGAAAAGTGGCCCTTTACCGAATAGTAAAAGAAAGGTCCAATTACTTAATTGGGTTCTCAATTTCCTAATCTCGACTCTTTGATTTCTTTTCCATATCTCAATTTCCTGTTGCAGTCATAATGCAATAACATTTTTATATTTTACCAATTATGCCCACAAACTACACAAAATTAATCAACCATGTATTCCAACTTCAGATCATATTACATTGAAACAAGATATGGCTAAGTACTACCCCACCATTGTACATAAATTGGATCGAATTTCACGTAATGCCGATTTTTCTGGCTACTAAGTAGCCAGACTCTTATTTTATACAATTGTTTTTCCTAATGATACGGCCAACTGTCTCAGTCCGTATGTTACTTTCGCTTGTGTCTTTCACATCAAAGGTTCCCTAGGCCGTAGGATACCTTAGTATCTTCACCTCTGGGATTTGCTCTTTGTCGATGATGAGACCTGACCCCGTGTGATACAAAATATTATCCTCTGAAGCAAGCCCTAAGCAACCAGTAAAAAAACGTAAGATGCCAAATTTTCTTTCCAATCGAGGATTTATTAAGTACATTTTTAGATCTTACCCTCAGCTTATTTTGTACTGATTTTCAAAGTCAAATCATTTTTTGAAAATGATTTTTCATTTTTCAAAGAAAATGGTTAGATCTACTATTAATGAAGGAAGTAGTAGTATACATGTAGAACAGAAGAAGAAGTATGCAGAAATAGAAATTTTATTTACAGAGTCATTAACATTACAGATATCCAACAAAATGCAAAAAGAAGGACACACAAAATGATATACAGTAAACCCTCGCTATAACGTACCTCGTTATTACGTACTCCCGGATATAACGTACATTTTCCATGGACCCCAAATTTTTACCCAAAATATTATATTTCCTTGAAATCCCCCGCACTCAGACTCAGACATGTAATACGTAATGTAAAGTCGTGTCCGAATTTCGCACATTTTCGACCCCAAGCGGGGTCTTCCTCAGGTACTTTCTAGTAGAGATCTAAGAAGTGAATCACTTCTGGGATCTCTACTAGAAAGTGCCTGAGAAAGACCCCGCTTGGGGTCGAAAATTTGCGAAATTCATTAACATTACAAAATTTGAGTGGGCCAACGCCATATGCATTATAGGCCCTTCATGCGTTTACAAGAACATGGATGGCCGATTTCACGAAGGGTGTATAAAATGCACGCACTTCCACCATGCATTTGACGAAGTTACGCGGGTCTAAGTCTTAAACACCCTTTGTGAAATCGGCCCGGGATGTTTATAGAAATGGACAAATGTTTATAGAAATGGACACAAATGTTTAAGTAAAGATTGTGAAAAGAAAAAAATCAAAGACAAAATAACAAAATAAAATATCAAATAAAAACTATCAAATATCAAACAAATGGGAAAAAGTATGTTGTTAAAAAATAAGAATAACACATTCGAAACTAAAAATATAGCGTGGTAAATATTTTATGAAAACGGCCCAGTCATTACAAATGCAGCCCTTCCTTCCTTGCATGGTAGTACCATGTACCCCCTCACAAAAAGGGTCCAAAGTTCACCAAAAGGGTCACAAGAACCGATGACAAGTTCTTTTCATGTCATATTTTATGTTTCGACCTTTGTTAATCGTTTATTCACTCTGCAGTCAGATTCGGTAAGATTATTCCGTGATTCGATTGTTATGGGACATAACCTCGGGGTACCATTTTGTAATACTTGACGATCCCTTGGGGATGCCTGGGCTCAAATAAACCCCATCCTCCAGCAGGTGGCCGGGAATCGTCCCATGAAAAAAGACTATCCAAGTTATCCAAAATGCAGCATGTGACATTTTTCTGTGTTTCCTGACTTACGATCACAATCAGAGGGTCATAATTTCACCAATGTCAAACTTGTAGTTGATTTGATTAACTAAATCTCTTAAGTATGATTCACCCTAACTTCAACAAGGGCAAAGTGCCAAGATTGGAAATGTGCACAAGTGGGTGGTAAATAATCCATGTCGCAGTTACCTACATGTAATGATGTTGGGTAACTTGGTTTACTTTCCATGAACCTATACACTCCTCTCGCAGTGTTTTGTTTCGCTCCGTACCTACGCTTCACAAACCACTGCTTCGAATGGCCGGTATTCTGCCGATTTACCGCCAGATGGCAGCACTACTGTCCAACCAATCAGCGCCCGCCGTCAGGCTGCAACTGAGCAAAATCCTAAAACACTTTCTCCAGCGCGACAGCGGGAACAGTAGTGGTGCCATCTGGTGGTAAATCGGCAGAATACCGGCCATTCGAAGCAGTGGTTTGTGAAGCGTAGGTACGGAGCGAAACAAAACACTGCGAGAGGAGTGTATGAACCTATAGCAAATCCAAGGTTGTGCTCAGTCAACTGGTAAATACTGTGATTTGTGGTTTAATCATTGTGTTCACCTGTGGTGTCTGTTGCACAGGGCTGGCACATTGCCCATGTTGAAGTTTGGATAAATCACACTTTACTCCCAATCTGAAAGATATATAGTACCAAATGTAGAGGCATTCAGTGGAGGGCTCTGCTTCATATGTGACGAGGTTTCTGTAACTTTTATGATATTGTATATTTTTCACTTTTTAATGAAACTGCCAATGGTAGCGAATGGGGACATGCTACCAACAAATTACTCATAAGACAAAGAAAATCTGGACACAAACAAACAAAATGTAAATAAACAATGATTTCGTGGCCCGCGAAAATATCCTTGATATGTTATCTTTAAAGTGAGACAGCCTCTTAAAGTCAGCGTTGTTGTTTGGTTTTGAATTCAACTGGCTCCAATGCATACAACAGAGAAAAAACAAGTTACGAAAGTATTCGGTTATTATCGTTTTCATGACGCTTATATGATTAATGATCCTACCCCTTGGGTAGGGAGGGAGGTTCTGGGCCGAGACGAGCGCGGGGATAAAAGGCGGTTGATAATTCTCATGTGCCAAACAGCGAATTAGCCTTTATTGAAATCTCAACGAAGAGATAAGCCAACGATAAGCGTTCAGATTACAGATCTAAAAACGACAATTTAGATTTTGAAAATTACGTATTTCGTGGCATTGTGTTTTCATACCCACGTGGCGGTAATGGTGTATTTTCATTAATGACAAAAGTGTTTGCCTGCTTACGAAACATACCCATCAAAAGGGTATAATTTTTCAAACGCACGACTGTCAAAACAATTGTAAAAGGCTCGTGTCTCGCTACATGTTTATTGCTGGTAACCAACGGAAATATAAAATAAATCAAAAACTATGCTGGTAGTTGTTAGGTGCTAATTGAACTCTAACGCCCAGAGAGAACAGGGTCAGAATGCCAATTAAGAATTTAAATAATTTTGATAAATGATTGACAGGTGCTGCATTTGGTCGCCAAGGTCGAAAAGAGTCAAACAAAAAAAGTTTGTAATTCTTCGTTTGAAATGAGGCACTTTTTATCGCATTTTCTCAATGTTTACACAAAGGTCCTAATAGCTTCAACGTCGGCATGGAATGAACAAGGGAGTAAGAAATAAAAGTGGAAAATAAGAAGTGTTCATTGGGGGGAATTTTTCTCCCATTCTGAGAAATATCACCCGGAAAATCAGACAAAATGTCATGTCATTTTAAGAAAATTTCTCAAAATGGGAAAAAATTGTATCCCAATTTGAGAAATTGACAAATTCGCCAATAGCCAAAAATTTCCCGCTTCTTATTTTCCACTTTTATTTCTTACTCCCTTGAACTCAATTTCTGGTAAAGCGAATTTGACCTTCTCAATTAGTTTTCGTTTCATTGACTGCGATGATATTTTAGAGTGAATGTCTGTTCGCCCTGACTTCAAAAATAATAGTTACATGAATAATAATGATGATAAAAGATTTGAGTAAAGTGCTAAAGTTGTTGGTAACACTTTGTAACCGCCTTACAAGATAGAATTCACGAACACGTTCAGAAATGAAACTAAAAACCCGATTAAAAAGTTCTGTCTTAAGATATTTCTTAAAACAGTTGAATTAGCTGATTTATTAATAAGGCAATTCTCGCCCTTGTTCGTCGAAGGCATTTACAAGCAAATACTCGTTTTTCTTCGTTTTTTTTTCTTCTTAAGAATAAAGCTTTTAATTACTCATGGTTGGTGATACACTTGTGTTTCATAAATGTCTGAGCAGTTTAATACGTCATAACAAGACATGTGTTTAATTAAATAAATCCACATTGGAAGCGCAGAAATGAAAGTTGAAACATGATCAAAAAATGTGTTTTAGACTTTAGTCAATGAATGCTCAGTTTCCCTCAGCACTCATATATGGAATTTGGACGATGAAAGCTTGGCCGAGACCATGCTCGGCCGACAACTCGAAAACTTTGCCTACGATGACAATATTCAACTTTTAAATATCGCCGCTGAGTGCTGGTTTGTGCTATAGTGGCACCTCACCAGCTCATCTGAGGCGGTCAGCTGTGGCCGCTGTCGTGTAATGTCCAATTCACTTTTATACTATCTGCATCATCTCACTTACTTGCATTTTGCCCCCATAGGGCCAACTGTTCCACATATTGTAACTATTTTTGTTTCATTTTGTTTTCTACTTGTATACAAATAGTCTTCTGATCAGGAGGAATAAATAAATAAATATATCCGATACCATGTCGTTTGTAATTGGACTGATTTTTCAATCATTTCATCATAACATTTGTCGTGATTTCAAACCTCACATCTCTGAGTCTGACAATAATCGATTTGTCTGGCGTCGTACCACCTCAGTTCACCGTGTACTTGACTCCAATAAAGATCGAGGTAGCACTCATCACCAGGGATACAAAAATACCAGGCAATAATGATTAATCTAGTAATAATAACAATAATTTTCGTATCATCAGGTTGAAACGTACTCTCCCGAGCAGACACCACGCACGGCATTATGGGGCATGTAATTCATCATCCGGTGAACGAGTCGTTTGCCAAGCGCGCCATTGTTGTTTTATTTCGCGCCAGTTGTAACAATGATCAAACAATGACCAAGAGGATAACAGTACCACGACAATTAACTATTTTTATTGCTTTTTTATTTTTAAATCTCAATTTGTGGAAAATCTGCAATATTTTTGTCGTAAAATTCGAGTTTAATCGCGTGTTTATTAATCCCGTTTTACAGGAACAGATTTTCTCTTCTTGTGGCACAGGTGGTTGAATCGACAAAATTGTTCCTAATGACAGTACTGTTGTTTTGTGTAATCCTAGATGTCTGAAGGTGCATAAAAATACAGGCAGCAGGAAAGACAAGTCATTCGGGAAATGCAGAATAATTTGCACCTATATTCGTGAAGGCCTATGTAGGCCTAATGTACTGGCATGAATATAAATGTACAATAACACCAAAATCGTCGTTGTTGGGGGTCGCAGAGGCCAGGGGCCATATGCATAAAACATCTTAAGTGTATAATTTCCCTTAAACTATTGTTCCAAACAAAAGATAAGGGAAATTTTACACTTAAGATGTTTTATGCATACGGCCCCTGGACCCATACTCATAAAACCACTTAAGTCTAAGTGGTGACACTTATCCTTTGTTCAACACAAAAGATAAGTATCACACTTTGACTTAAGTATGTTTATGACTATGGACCCTGGTATTGCAAGTATAAACGCACAGAAAGTCGGTCAGGTGCTATTTTCCTAGTGGATGATTATATCGCTATCCTGACCATTACCGTTGACAATGCATAGCTTTTGTATTTGGACTTTCGAAATTTCCCTTCTGGTGCAACAGGGTCCAGCTTCTGTTGGTGATGGCCGGCATTGCTGACCACATAGCAGGCATTTTTTTTGGTTACTCTATCTACGTTTATTATAAACACAACGTTTCAACCAGTGTACCCTGGCCGTAGTTATGTGTACAAGTGAATGGCACATGAGGAGACAAGGTATAATGCCACACTGTTTTTTAATACCAACAGTGTGGTATTATACCTTGTCTCCTCATGTGCCAGGGTACACTGGTTGAAACGTTGTGTTTATAATAAACGTACATGTAGCCAATGAATTTCCTCAATGTTTAGTTCCACCTATCTAAAATGTCACTCAAAGAACTTGTTGATAACTTCCATTCGAAGTCCTGGAACTGACGCTTTTGTATGATAATGTTTGAGGAGCTAGTAGAACCATGTCTGTAAATGAATCCTGCCTGCTGCTTGCAGTCAGAGGAGAAGGAACGTCGGGGCATAATTAGGTTTCTGGTGTCTTTAAACAACACTTTTGCTTTCCAGACTGCCCATGGTCCGCTCCTTTCTCGCCCCCTACTGCGGTCATGAGCAGCAACACCCGCGCCGTGAGCCCCTGTCTTCCAAACACGCCCCTTCCAGGCCCCTGAGCTCTATCTTCCGCTTGAGCAAACACCTGACGCTAATACGTGATGACATCACGCCAAAAGAAGCTACCATCGCCTGTCCCTTCTCGCCTAAATTTGGCAGAGGCGATTCGTCTCATGAAATCGAGACCTTTGCAGTAATACAAAGATTCGACGTGCCCTAAGCTTTACCAGACAGCTGGTTAAGTATGGGAAGAGAGTTTGTCTCGGAAAAGACCACGTTATCACGGTCGGGGCTTGGGATAGTCTCAAATGGGATGGTCGTCCAAGGTTATGTCTCACTACCCAGTTTAATGAGAACGTGAGATAAGAACTTTAGCTTTGCTGAATTCTTCCAACGTTGTTCTCCTCTTAATTCGTATTCATTTGACGTCAGCTCTATCCTGTTAATGTGTAGTTTGAGTGATAAGGGAGTTTAAGAAATCAAACGATAAACGTTAACTTTACGACAACGTTATTTTTCATACTGCGAATTCACCAGATTATATATGGCATTCTCGGTACAAAAAATAACGTGTCGTAAAGTTGACGTTTATCGTTTGATTTCGTAAACTCCCTATTGTCAATGCCGTTCACAGATCAACACTGTGTCTATAAGGGCCTGTCACACTGAAGTAGTTCTCAAAACGTCCTGCCTCATCCTGAAAAAAATCGTAAAACGGGCTAGAACGTGTGTAACGGGTCATCTCTGGAAGTATTGCATCTCTAGAATTTTGGACTGCAACTCTGGAGTTGCAATTGTGGAAGTCGGTTTTAATTGTGTATAACTAGTCACTTCCATAGTTGCAATTCCAGAGTTGCAACAGCACTTCCAGAGTTGCAACAATTCCAGAGTTGCACCGTAACAAACGTGTAACCCTTGGCCAAATAATGCCTCGATGTTCTCGTCTTCTCGTCCATGAAGTTCGTAAAAAGACTGTAAAAAGTTGCCACTACGTCCACTGCCTTTGCACACAATTTGAGCCCGTTCGGCAAAATTTACGAGAACGTACTGAGAACTAGCTCAGTGTGATTGGGGCAGTACATTTACCTGTAGCTGATGTCCATGCACCAAAATTGCAGTTGTTAGGTCAAAGAGACTTGGCTTTGCCACTGGGATCTAGCTCCTTCAAGATTATCATTTCAAAAACGTCAGTGTCAGTACTTCGATTCGTCCGAAGATACATGTATCAACAGCCTGCTGTGTGGTCAGCAATGCCGACCATGACCAGCAGGAGAAGCTGGACACTGGCAATGCTAGACTTCCGTGACCTTACATCTACGATTTTGCTTCCTGCACAAATCAACCAGAGACGCTGCCTTATGTGAGATGGACCGGCACCGATCCACGAAAACTGCTGGCAATGAAATTGCTATTGCGAGCAACAAATTTGCTCGCAAATCTTCATAACTGGATGGCAGAATATACCAACCTTGCGTTGATTGTTAGCCAAACCGATAGAAGCACCCAACCCACCCAACAAATGAAATGAATCCAGCAAGCCCAACTTAGGAAACACCTGTGTTAAAATTCTCTCCACAATAGCTTTCTTCTCTTACAACTCAAGAAGTAGTTAAACAATTACGTGAAGTTTGAAACTGAGGAATCTGGTAAGTCGATCCGTATAATTGCTCCTCCAAGCTTGTAATTCGTTTATTTAATAATCGGGCTAATTTTCCTCTCTGCCGTGTCGTTATGGCGTATTATGTCGTGTTGAGTTTCAATAATTATCATCATTAGGACTCCATCCAGCAAAAGACATTTTGGGTTCGATTTGAAGGCGCCTTGGGATACGTTCTCAGGAAAACCTTATTGAATTCTCCGATTCAGATGCTAGTGTATGGGGTACTTTCTTTGCCGTGTCGATGTTGGTCACTCTCTGTCACTCTCCCACAACTGTCCGCCGATCAATCTTCATCTGCCGCAGTATGACGTGAAAATCAGGGTCAGTCATCCTTCGCTTCATCTGCCTCAGTAGGGAGTTTTCGCAAATCTGACGAAAAACGAAGTACGAAATACGAAATTGGACTTCATCTCCATGACGTAACGGTTTTCAGGAGACGGTTGGTACCGCAAATATCGCCTGCTGCAAGAGCGTCATTTAGCGTATTACGTTAAACCGAAAGAGTTATGGTGTATCTTGAATTTATAAATTTCCACTTCGTAGATACGAAGGTGGAAACGAAAGATAAATTTCAAAGTTTATTATACACCGTAACTCTTTCGGTTTGACGTAACACGCTAAAAGACGCTCTTGCAGCAGGCGATATTTGTGGTACCAACCATCTCCTGAAATATTACGTCATGGAAGTGAAGTCCAATTTCGTATTTCGTACTTCGTTTTTCGTCAGATTTGCGAAGCCTCCCTGACTTGAAAACCAGGTCCACTCATCCTTCGCTTCATCTACCTCAATATGACTTGAAAACCAAGGCCACTCATCCTTCGCTTCATCTGCCTCAATATGACTTAAAAACTAGGGCCACTCATCCTTCGCTTCATCTGCCTCAATATGACTTAAAATCCAGGGCCACTCATCCTTCGCTTCATCTGCCTCAATATGACTT
>NMRB01000331.1:90155-115550 GCA_002633025.1 Notospermus geniculatus | reverse complement strand
TCCCCGCCGATGCTGGCTACTATGTCCCCTATGTCCCCGCCGATGCTGGCTACTATGCGGTTTTCATTGTTCTTAATCCGTTCCCTGACCAGCAGAACTTTTCAACAGCAACACAACCGATATTCGATTTTCGTTGTCGGATCCTCCTTCAGGTCAAGTCCTCGATATTTGAGACGTAATTTACTGAAGACTCGGTGAAATTACATGTTGTACTGAGTGAGTCCAGTTGGAGGGGGTTGATATTAACGATTTTTCGAAGATCTCCATGTGACTTAACTTTCAAATTCTCAGAGATGACATGAAAGCAAACTTCTCTTTCAAATCCTCAAACATGACTAGAAACCAAACGTCCCTTTATTATCACAATTCTTTTCTTTTAGTATCCTTGGTCAAATTCTCCGACGGCCATCCCAGCCTGCAGTCGCGGTGGACGCAAATCTACAACAGAATAAGCAGTGATTAAGTGAAATGGCTCATAAGGGGTGCCTAAATTGAAATTCAAACTCAATCAAACATGACGTTGGCAAGCTTCGGATAATTTCCTCCAAGATTCCACATCCGATCTCTATCACCCTACAATTACCAAGCGAAGGGTATTATTTGTAACGGAGGGACAGAATTCCCGCGGGTGAACGATTCGTATGGAAATAGCACGCGGACACGCAGCCCTTTGGCTGGGAAGCGTAGAACACAAGCTGTGTTATTAGTATCGGTTATAAATTCACCATTGCAATTACTGAGAGCGTACCCTGTGCTAGAATTTTGAGGGTAGTCTCAGCGTCTGAGGCGACACGAGTCCGTATCTTCATCCCCCAGACAAAAGGCTCCGGAGGTCAGTTACGGAGGAGGAAAGTGATATGGTTGATGTTTAAGCGTGGTTGAAGCGCCATGGTTAGTTATCCGTAAGTTCTCTACCCGACCAGTCGTACCCCGGGGTGGGGCTAAAATCGGACAATTTCCCTGTGTGATTTTCGACATTTGCCAACATTGGTCCAGACAAACTGTCAGGAGGGTTCAACTACCTTGGATAGTCGGACTTACCCTTTGTCGAACGACTTTCGTTTCTTGTTTGTGTTTGTTGCGGAAGCATACCCAATTTTATCGGAAGAAACACCGGACCTTGACCGCAAATTCACCAAGAATGGAAGAGGTAGGACCAGTTTGCTTTGTTCAATGACTGTAATTGTTGTATAAGACATATGTTCAACGTATTTGTACTGTGTACACCTGCATTGTGTATGCATATGGTCGTCTTTCCTTCGGCATGAATCTGTATCAGGGGCGTAGCTAGCGGGGGGGGGCAGGGGGCTAATGTCCCCCCCCCCCGAGTTGAAAATCCGCCATTTTAACTCAGATTAACTACGAGCATCAACTCAGTTTAACAGCAACCCTCAGCTTAACAGAAATTGATCATCCAGGGTGTTATTATCATTTTGTGTGTCAATTTTGTGCTTTTCTGTATCTTGGGCCCACGGAATTTATAATGTAGATATATAAAAAAACCTCTTGGCATGGACGCCTGGAACCTGCTATACATAGCAATTAGCCCTACCTGTATTTACAATTTTGCCTCCTCCACGGAAGTTATATGTACGAAAATTTTACACTTGTCGGGCATGTTCTTCATGATGGGGACCTTGGGAGGGCCAGGCCTGGCCAAATTCTCCCACTGGTCACTGGATCGATTCTCACTGGACTCAATACCTGTCTACAATCAAGCCTTTGGAGTTGAATTGCAGTGTCATATTTGCAGGAAATAAGGCTCCAAAACTCGATAAAAAATCGCTTCAAAATCACCAAAATCTTTAAGATAATGACAATTCCTTTCTTTCCCATTTGGATATGAGTAAGATGATCATAATCGGAAAATTGGAAGTCGATCCCTCTGGCCGTTTGGTCAGATTGGTGAACAGAGTGAAAAACTGCAAGAAAAAGAGATAAATGGCAAATAAAGGGTTAATTTGTATAATAATGAAAATTCCTTTCTTTCCGCAATAGATATTAGTAAGACAAACATAATCAGAAAATTTGAAGTCGATCCCTTTGACCGTTTGGTCAGATTCGTGAACAGAATTGAAAACAGAATGAATACCGAAAACATCCTATATTCATCAAAAATCGCTTCAAAATCATCGAAATCTTTAACATAATCAAAAATCCTTTCTTTCCGCACTAGATATGAGTAAGATGAACATCATCAGAAAATTTGAAGTCGATCCCTTTGGCCGTTTGGTCAAATTCGTGAACAGAATGAAAACAGAATGAATACCGAAAACATGCTATATTCATCAAAAATCGCTTCAAAATCATCGAAATCTTTAACATAATCAAAATTCCTTTCTTTCCGCACTAGATATGAGTAAGATGAACATCATCAGAAAATTTGAAGTCAATCCCTTTGGCCTTTTGGTCAGATTCATGAACAGAATGAAAAATTGCTAGACACAAAGAAGGAAATTAAAACTCCTGAGAAATCAATTTGTCCACCACACTTTGAAGTGAAATGGACATGAAAAGCCTATAAATATAGACATTTAGAATAAAAATGGGCGGAAAAATCACTTCAGGTTTCAAATTGCGAGTTCTTTCCTCCAAGAATCTTTTTTTGACAGTTAAACTGTTCCTTTTTCTCCACTCCTTTTTTCGCATCGAAACCAGCTTTCACTGCCCGATACAATAATCGAAACTGCACTTAAAATCTCGTTAAATTTAAAATGATCTTTTAATAACCGGTCACGATATACACCGGCGAGTCGTGACGGAAGAAAATAATTGTAATCGAATAATTTTCACAATTCTGACGACGATTTTCAGATATCCAATGAAATTTGGTTTTACCAGAGATTTTATTAAGATTTGTCGCCCCAAGGACGGAAGAAGCATGTCCTGTGGGTCGAATTTTCCAATTCGAAATTGTCTACATGTAAGTCTTGCATGTCGGAAGGATGGTGATTAGCTCCTAGTTTTCTATGGTGGCCTTACTGGGCTGGACCATATAACATGACGAGCGACCCCTCTTTATTAGGGAGCACTGAAGCGCAATTGTAGAGGAGCTTACGTGTCCGACTGACCGAGGGGACGATGGCCAGTTGAGTTAAGAGTCACGGCAAAACCTGTCTGTAGTAGTGAAAACTGCAGGAGCTGCATCTGAAGATCCCGAAAGAAGTTTCTGGTCAGACTGATGACAATAAAGACTAGGCTAATCAGCCGACTACAGTAAGGCTGTAAAATCAGTTGACTACAATAATGCTGTGGAATCAGCTGACTACAATAATGCTGTAAAATCAGCTGACTACGATAATGCTGTGGAATCAGATGACTACTATAATGCTGTGGAATCAGATGACTACAGTAATGCTTTAAAATCAGTTGATTACTATAATACTATGGAATCAGCTGACTACTATAATGCTGTGGAATCAGATGACTACAATAAAGCTTTAAATCAGCTGGCTACTATAATACTGTGGAATCAGCTGACTACGATAATGCTTTAAAATCAGCTGACTACAATAATACTGTGGATCAGCTGACTACGATAATGCTTTAAAATCAGCTGACTACAATAATGCTGTGGAATCAGCTGACTACATGTACAATAATGCTGTAAAATCAGTTGACTACAATAATGCTGTGTTATGAGATGACTCCAATAATGCTCTGAATCTTATTGAAAACATTTCAATTAAATTAGTTCAAAAATTGATGTAGGCAAGCTTGCTTATGCATTATGGTCCTATAATCGAATGCTGAGAGAGAAAAACATACTATTTTCTTCCATCGCGTGTAGCAATGTTGACCACACCCCGGCCTACGGCCATTCCAAGTTCATCGAAAAGTGACTGTAATGAAGGGTGTGCATCTCTTTTTCATCAACAAAGATGGCGATGACATTTCTCGCCTCATTAGCGAGAGAGAAGCAACAAACTTAATTTGATTAGGTTTATAAAGCTCGGAGCTATCACGCCCCCTACCGTGATTAAACAAAACTATTCTACCGCGCCTGACAACGACAAAACTCTCCGCGAAAGGAGACACGAAAGAGACAAGTTAAGTTAACGCTTACAACAATAGGAAATATCACATTTAATAGCTTGGATGGGGTTATTAATTATGGGTCGCAGCGAGGTGCTCTTTAATGATGCCCTGGACGGTATCCCTTAAGGTTCTTAGTGGGGTGGCCGTATGCTAGTCACCCTGGGCGGCACTAGGGGGCATTCCGAGCAATATACTGACAGATGGAACCATGGGCAGACAGAGATGGGTTATGCAATCAAAACCTCTTCTATTGTCCTTGATAGCTGGGTAGGACTCTCCCTTGCTTCTCCCTAACCGCCCAGCACACCGCCCCGAGTTCTACCTACTAATTGTATATGGCGGCTAAAAGCGTAATGTACCCGTGTCCTGGGGCGTGTTTATGCAGCTCTGATGCGCGCGCACCTCAGCTCCTTCCTCCGCTTTGAGTGGAACTTTTAAGTTCGATATTCGATAATAAATTATTTGGCTTTAACTGCCAGTTCCTCTTCCTTTGGAAAGTCCGTTGTCGGCAAAGTGACATCCTTCATGAGGGTACAACCCTGTCATCCGCGTCGTTGCGCTAAAAAGTTGACAAAAAGTTCGTGAAATATTCTTTCGAACGTTAAAGGGAATTTTTATCAAATATGTCACCTCAGGTCTGGTTGGGCTGAAGAAAGGGTCGATTGCACATGATGAATAATGTTGACCCGACCCCCAAACTTTCTGGGCTAACCCTTCCATAATAGATACTACTAATCCTTACTAACCTGAATGCCAGACATAACCCTTCCATGATAGATTATATATTGTATTCATTAAAGCTAGCAAATTCTTTTTGAACTACATTTACATTGGAAACTGCTGTGTAAATCTTAAGTACATGTAAAAGCATTTGCTAACTTTTATGAATACCAGCCAATGGCTGATGTTTATTAAAGCTGGCAAATGCTTTTACTTTAAATTTTGTAGTACATTTACATTGGACACTGTTGTGCAAATCTTATTAAGTAAAAGCATTTGCTAAATTTTATGAATACCAGCCAACGGTAACTTCTTCTAGGTCTAAAGGTAGGACTCAAAAAGTCTAAGATCTGCAGTCGGCCTTAGGAATGTATCTTTTACCCAGCTCTTTAGGAATAGACATCCTAAAGTCGGCCATGACAGGTCAAAAGGGGTAAACAAACCTGGGCCTAGTGCATTGTACAGACCGTAAGCACAGGAGCCAATTGTACAAATGCACTAGGCCAAGGTTTGTTTACCCCGTCTGAGCTGTCATGGCCGACTATAGAACATGTCGTCTGCGGAAGTTTGAAATCACAACGAATGCATCCAGCAAGCTTTGAAACCTGACAATGACAGCCAACAACACAAAGGTCATATACAACATAATCAAAACGGATCATCGCAACCCTGAAAAAACTCGTACAGCACGACCTGTCAATCACGGCCATTCAAAACAGAGTTTCGGTTACCTTATAATAAAACAGACTTTGGCATCAAGTAACGTGTTATTAGCCCACCCCTTATGACAATGATTGCGACCCTCATTTATAGACTATAGATATGATATTTGCTTACCTAGATTCTCACCCTCGGGGCTTACCTGCAGATGACAAAGGCCAAGTGATGAGTATGGCACAGTTTGACCTCTGCAGCAAATGTCATGATACACATAAACGTGCGCACGAAGTATGTACCAATACACGCCTTGTGCACAGTGCAAATCCACAGTGCAGTGCATTGTAGATTTTACATCATATAGTCAGTGCAGAGTCAAATTTGGAGCTTAATTGAAAATCTTTGTTTTTTATTAAAGACAGAAGTAATTGAGTTTACTTTATCCGGTAGAAAACTTACAAAAAGTAGTAGAATAGGAGCTGTCAGCGAATTGACCAATAGGTGTCACTACGGCCCAATTCAATGCATATAGCGGACCCAGTCATTATTGGTCGAGCAGCAATCACGTAGATTTTCCTGCACATTGGTCCGCTAGAACTTTGCTGCCATCTGTTGGCAATATGCGCGGCTGACTGCTCCGATTGATGCCGATGAATGCTTTGAGAAAAAATGGCCATCGTAAACAGATCGCTTTTCCGATGATAAATTATCTTTCCTTCCGTAAGGTTTCTATCTCAAAAAGGACCAATCTTGTCCTTGACTCCTTCGTACGTGTACCTAAATTTTCTACCTAACCGTTAATTTCCTGCTCCAGTTTCAGGTCATTAAATTCAATCCAAGAAAATAAAACATTCTGGAAGTTGGCGTTCTTTTCTTTTACAATTTACTAACCTTTTTTAAAATTAACTAACTTTACTAAACCTTTTAATTTGATCTATCTATGTGATTTTAAAAGCTTTGGTAATTTATTTGTTGGAGATTATTTAGCGATGGATATCTTAAGAAGAAATGGTATTCATCATCTTTGATTGAATTTCTATTTCATTCATTACAGATATTTTCATCACTGTTAAAAAATATTAATTTTACAGTAGTAATTTTGCAGTAATTTTACAGAAATTGCCTGCAGCAGAGTCCCCAGCACTTTCTGTAAAATTACATATTTTTTTATGGTATGATTCATGTTTTCCTGTATTGGTTGGACTCCATTGGACATCCCATTATGATGCCTTCTGAGGGCAGTATGAAAATATAATTTGGTCAGCCTCAAGTCAAGTCTCTGTTAACACTTATTTAAGTCTGTAATTTTACAGATCAAGTCTGTAATTTTACCGATCCGTGCTGGGGACTCTGCTGCACAGATTTTCTGTAAAATCTTCTGTTATTTCTAACAGTGTACATGTACGGTCAAGTCTAATTAAATTACATGTATTGCTTTTGGGAGCTTTAGCGCTGTGGTTCTAATGTTTTCAAATGCCACGACTACATTGTCCTAGAGTGACCTCTAACGGCGCGCCCAGGAAATACTATAACGCGTGCATACCCTCGTAGCCGCAAGCGACGGTGGGCAGGGCGCGGGAACTTGACCCGTCCTTTGACAAACGCCATTGAAGAAACAAAGCAAAGTACATAGTGGCACCGGTGATTATGCTTCATATTCACGGCCGTTTCTCTTTGTGTGAAAACCAGTAGACGACGAAACATTCGCGATATTCTTCTCATAGACCAATTATATGAAAATAACATACTTCGTATACCGATTCTTGGAGAGCTGATGATTTTGTTTTCAAATTGCTGCAGTTTCACAATGGTAACGTGAGCCAGCCCAATTACCCCTTGCTCCACCTCGGACCTAATGATACCTTAGGTTCTCTATAGTGCAGAGCTAGGCTATAATTTCAAGGCGATAGTTCACGAAATATCTGCGGGTTTCTATAAAACAACGACCTGTAGATCGGGTGACAGATAATGCACGCCACGGCGTGGATCTATCAGTTGTGTATGGGAGATTCTGATACCTACTGGACTGATGTTGATAACGAAACACGATTCCTCCAGTTGTGAAAATCAGGCAGCATCCCACTCATGTGGTATTAGTTTGATAGAAATTTGAACACACAATAGAGAACTATGGTGTATATTTTGTCTCCTCGCTAGGTACTGTGTGGATGAAAGTTTCCTGAAGGTTTCAAATCATCGTCCTGTTCAGGACACCCTTAGGTAGTGCGTCGTAGGTGGGGTTGGTTCTAAACCTGGCACTGGCACTGGCACTGGCATCATATTATGGTCAGAAATCATGAAAAAGGGTATATTACCTAACAGCTATTATTTTGGAAGATAATAGGGCCAACCAGTTTAGCATGAATCAATTATGTTGAAAAATCTAAAAAAACTAGAAAAAAAATTTAAAATTATTTTCAACATAATTGATCCATGTTAAACTGGTTGGCCCTATTATCTTCCAAAACAATAACTGTTACGTAAATATACAATTTTTTCATGATTTCTGGCCATAATATGATACCAGTGCCAGTGCCAGTGCCAGGTTTAGGACCAACCCCGTCGTAGGTGAGCCATTTGTTTTTCTGATGCAGGCACAGATGGAGAGAGGGATGTTTATAGTGTTGATAAAAGTGCAATACATTATGCACTAGTGTATAATTTTAATTTGTCGTCGGGTACAATGGGCAGATATTTTCATATTTGTTCATGGAGTGGTCCAGTCATTCCTGATGATCTCCCTAAAATATCCCCGTGTGAGCCATGTGAAAATAATAGCTACATAATACTAATACATTCGTAAAATTTAGTAGTGCATTGCAACGCATGTATGGACTACGCGTACACTAGTTCTCTAATGAGTCGGGCCAGGCTCGAACCCTGTAAGGTGGTGCCATCTAACGTCAATACAAAGCGAGCCAAGAAGAAAACATCGGATCCTATCCTGTGTTGACGTTTTCGGATTGGACTATTCTTCAGGCAAAAGAGATTTCTTTTTGTACAGAAAAAATGAACAGCAGGGACGGGGAAAGACACTTCGATTTCAGGAACTACATGTATAAGTCTCAAAATTTATAAACCATGCTTCAGCAGTCGGACTCGCATTCGAGTTTCAATCCATCCAAAACATCTTCCAAACTTATATTGACACAAAGGCGTTCCACTTCATAACTCTGAATGGCACATCTTAAACAATTTCTACATGTTACGGTCAACAAACTCTATCTGGTATATTTGCTCAATTATTATACCTTAATAGCTCCGACCCACTTGTTGGTAAGGTCAGACGTTCTATTTACCCGAGGATGAACCTCTTGGGTTTTTAAATTGGGTCCATGAAAGTTAAATTAGTTGTGCGTTTAAAGTCTGAATTGATGCTTTACTGGGACAATATTTCTATCAATAGAATGTAATGTTTTCTTATTTGCATTGGTTGGTTGAAATAAATTTTAATCGCTCGGAGGTGGTGCGAAAAGAACTGATGAATAGTCCGAATTTTCTTTTTTCCCTCATAATATTCAAATCGCACAGCAAAAGGTAAAATTATTTCAAATTTCAAAGAAAACTCATGCATTCTAATTCATATTTCAAACTAATGAATGATTCCACATATTTGCAGAATGGCAGTTATTATGATACCCGCATTGCTTATCAAGGGACACATTTGTTGTCAATGATAGTAATCTGGAGACAGGTGCTAATCCTGAAGCAAGTGTGACCTTGTGTTTTTCACCCTTAGATATCTAACTGCAGTTTTCCGCAGATGAAACCCATAGCATTTCAAGAAATCTTCTTGTCAACTTTGATGATTAAGCACTTGTAAAAAAGCGATGGTTTTTGAGCAAAGGCTCCTATGGGCTAAGGCATACTGAGGGCATATTGAGTCTCCTCTAATATCAAAATATCAAATATCTAATATCAAAAATATCAACATAGAGGACAAAAACCGACACACAAAATGATAGTAAACATAAAGTCGTCTGCGAATTTCGCAAATTTTCGACCCCAACCGGGGTCTTCCTCCGGCACTTTCTAGTAGAGATCCCAGAAGTGAAGAATGTATCCCGGGGATCTCCACTTGAAAGTGCCTGAGGAAGACCCCGGTTGGGGTCGAAAATTTGCGAAATTCGCAGACGACTTATGTTTACTGTCTCTAATATCAAAAGAGATGAATCCCTCTCTCACAAGTAAGAATTAACTATTAACTACATGTATTACATTTCAAGTATGTACCTAGTTATTTGTGACCCTGTTATGCGTCTGATGCGTTGCCGATGTATAGGCTCGGACTAAAAATTTCGAAATTTTGACATATGTCAGAAGAAAGTGCTCAGTGAACTCAATGAACATTTTACTCATGTAAAACTCATTTTACTCATGTAAAACCCATATAAAGATGACGTGTTACCTGTGATACACTCTCAAAGCACTTCGCATTATTACCCCACCTCCCCAGACACCTTGTGTCAAAGTATGTATGTAAGTGGTTCAAACGTTGGCATTTATTCGTACGTTGAGTAAGAAATTTCATGAGGATTAAGAGTTCCTACGAGTAATTTGTTGGGGAATCTGGATGCACATGTAGAGCGAATGTAGGCCTACACATTGACTGATGTTCATGAAAGCTAGCAAATGCTTTTCCTTCATGTTTTGTAGTGCATTTACACTTTGCACCTCGCTGTGCAAATCTAAAGTAAAAGCATTTGCTAACTTATACCAGCCAATAAGTGGAAACTTTGGTGTGACTGTAACACGAACAGTCTCCTCCACAACTGATTCGGGTGTCAGCCATGTTCAGCTAGGGTTCTGACTCACAACTTGCACAGCCCAAACGATATTTCCCAGTTCAGAAAGACATTGAAAGACAGTCGAACCCAGGATGTGCCAGTCACCGGTCCACTACCCCACCACAAAGAACTTCCTCCAAATAGTATGATGTTTACAATCCTAAGATTCCAATCGCGCAGGGCGTTTTATTCACACCTTTCTCAAAGCACCGTCGGGTGAGATTCAAACAATTACACACCTCCACTTTACAGAACATATAATTTGACTCGTACAATTCAAACGTTTTTGATAAAGACTGCACAGCACTGACGGAGATAGTGCCGGGATTCCATCATGCGGAACGCATTCGGGACGATTTTCAAGCGACTGCACTGCCCTAATGATACGCATGCTTTGTACATGTAATTGTTACGTTTTGCAAACTAGTTATAATGATTTGATATTTTATTGAGGGCATTTAGAGGCACCCTGTCAAGGTATTCATTCCGATTGATGTGCGTTCCGCGCTAATATTAGAGGAGGCCATACGCCATGACTAAGCACCGTTACCACCGCCTTCGCTCCTCCTACAGCGGAGAGCTCCAGATTGGCGCTGCGTCAGACTAAAGTCTCACACTGTTACAAGTATTTCTCCAGCAGATTGAGAACAAGCTGTACACCATGCCGGGAGCAGACGAGCAGAAAAAATTTCATTGGGAAATTATGTTTTGGATAAAAATTGTATGGAAATGTGAACGGGTGTTGTTTTGTTGTATTGGCCGCTCAGCTGTTTGTGTCCTCTCCAAGGGATACCCCCTAGGGAGGTAATAACGATAGGCCCAGTCCACCGACCCCCACCCCTGGGTGGTACGGAGAAGAGTCGAGGTGTACAAACCGTTTAACCTTTTCAAAAGGTGTCAATTCCGTGTCTGATATTTGGGAACTGTATAATTAAGGACTTCTTCGCTTTGTGTTAACTTGTTATGCGTTTATTGCCCACCAGGTTTGGTGAACGGCACCCCGAGATTTCTCCTCAAAAGCTGCCATTTACCCCAGTTTTGTCAACCAAATATGCAAATTAGCCCCACTTGATTCCCACCAAATCCAAGGAAGATTCGAATATCTGTTTCTATCTCAGTCTGTATTGTATCAACATGAATATTTTGTGTGCACATGAAAAATAATTTTTCACAACTGTACTAAACAGCAGGGCCTAAATAACACACTATTTCTTATTTTTCTTTAACCTTTTTTCTCTGATGAATAGCTCACCATACCTTTCACACGCCGACAATGTCAAAATGATTCGGCTTATAGATATACTTGGCCTACCACTGGTGTGACCGTACGGAAGCACAAGTAGAGTCATCAGCCAGTTTCTTTCTCCATAAAATACCCCTCATGGCGATTCATACCATGCCGAAGGCCTCTGTTACATAGGAGCTCATTTTTCAGTTCTCTAGCTTTGACAGATAGTTGACGTCTCCACATAACCACAAAAATACAACGAAACTATTCGTTATAGCTGTATGTGGTTAATGAGGTTTCGCAAATCTGACGAAACATGAAGTACGAAATACGAAATTAGACTTCACTTCCATGACGTAATGTATTTCAGGAAATGTTTGGTACCACAAATATCGCCTGCTGCAAGAGCGTCTTTTAGCGTATGACGTTAGATCGATAGAGTTACGGTGTATATGTAACTTTGAAATTTATCTTTCGTTCCCCCCCCNCCCCCCCCCCCAACTTCGTAGATACGAAGTGGAAATTTAAAAATTCAAGATGCACCATAACTCTCTCGGACTTACATGATATGCTAAAAGACGCACTGGCAGCAGGGACATTTGTGGTACCAACCATCTCCTGAAATACATTGGATCATGGAAATGAAGTCCAATTTCGTATTTCTTCTTCGTATTTCTTTCGTATTTCTTCTTCTTCTTCTTCAAACTTTTCACGCCCTCATCACAGTATGGAGGCTGACATTATTTCACAAAGTATTACCCACTGTCACATTACTCAAACACTTGCAATTCTTCACCTCTGGGATCTCTTCTACATAGCGCCTGAGCAAGACCCCGGTTGGGGTCGAAAATTTGCGAAATATTCGGAGACGACTTTCTAATTTATTGTCTTCTTCGTGTTTCATTAGATTTGCGAAACCCCCACTAAATTTGCGAAACCTCCCTATTATCTACACTGCCGAAGAGATTTCTGGTCAAAGTTATTTCTCCTAATTGATACAACCCGTGCATTATCGATTGACATCTCGCGGTAAAGCAACGTGCTAAAAATCTTAAGCACAATCGCTCGATTACCTGTGAATAAACCCAGTTAACGATTGCTACAAATTACTCAAACATTTGCAATTCTTTGACAGAAATCCTCCATTTCGTCGCCGAAGACACTGTGCCCCGGCATCCGTCACTCGCTGAAGAGGCAAATAACAGGTTAGACCCCGGGCTCGAAGCTAATGTGTATGCTAACGGCAAGGAGAAAGTGCCATTTTCTCAGTGACATATAGCGCCAGTTAAAGCCAGTGCTAGTTAAGACGTGTGATTATAAGGATTATCATGGTTAATAGTGTTATCAACGCGGCACAATTATGTTCAATTACGGTTTGATCACCGGCTCGTAGCGGAAGAATCGCAATGAATTTCATGTGATCATAGGCTAGAGAGATATTACTCGGCAAGGTGTGAAATTACAATACCCTTGTGCCATACCAGGCTGCATTAACCCCTGAGACAGTCACAGGGTTGATTAACATAGCTTGTATTTTGCTAGACAATCAAATTTTACACATTTGAAGGCGAGATGCTATGTCAAACATCGGACGTCATCAATGGGACATCGGGAAACGGTGCAGAATGTTTACCACTTGGCGACAACAACTTGTACCATACTAGGCTGCATTAACCCCTGAGACAGTCACGGGGTTGATTAACATACATGTAGTTTGTATTTTTGCTAGAGAGTCAAATTATAGTACTCATTTAAAAGTGAGACGCTCTGTCAAATATCGGACGTCATCAATGGGACATCGGGAAATGGTGCAGAATTTTAACCACTCGGCGACAACAACAACTTTTGCCATACTAGGCTGCATTAACCCCTGAGACAGTCACAGGGTTGATTTAACATAGTTTGTATTTTTGCTAGAGAATCGAATTTGACACCTTTGAAAGTGAGACGCTCTATCAAATATCCTCGGACATCATCAATGGGACATCGCGAAATGGTGCAGAATGTTTACCACTTGGCGACAACAACAACTTAGGTTCTGGTATTAAAATCAAGAAGCAATATTTCAGCATCAATGGGACGTAGGGAAATGGTGCAGAATGTTAACCACTTGGCGACAAAAACAACTTAGATTCTAGTATTAAAATCAAAAGGCAGTATTTTCATCTTTCAAAACGCGAAGTGGGGAAATGGCGGTGTGCTGTTTTTCAAAAAGGAAGTTTTTCACTCGTTTCAGCACATTTTCTGCTAACCATGATATGCAACGTTCCTTTGTTGATGTAACTCTGTCTGTTTTTGAAAAACCGCGAACCCTCATGTTGCGATTTCCAACATAGCCCCGTTGCTCTTTTGTTTCCTGCTCACTCGCGACATTCTCGCTCCTCTCCATAAAAAATACCCGCGGGGTTCAATTAAAGTTTAGCCATAAACAGAAAATAAACTACAGAAGGTCATAAAAAGAGAAAGATGTTCCTTAAGTACAAGAAAACAATGACGCAGTCAGACAGCCATGTTTCGTTCCGCGCGCAAGTCTTTGTTTTCTACAGCACCGCTAAAATTGCGCAGACGATATTTCAAGAAAATGGCGCCGGTGTTGAAAGCTCGACACTGAGAAGTGTTTGTCTTTACAAGTTCGACGTCTTTTACCGAAATTAGCCTCAGCCGCAGTTTGAAATGGACCCCTTGTCTGTTCTGATGATGTATTGTCACGTTTAATGGTAGCGCCATTTGCAAATTGACTTTCGTCTATTTGTGCTCGGCAACTCCCACCCTTATTCTAACCCATCAAAATCGGCAGAAACTCGCGTAGAATTTAAATTTGTCGCAGATTTTCTCGGCAAATTTGCATGTCGAATTAGCCAGGTTCAGTTTAGAGTAGCCCCAATGTTCTTCTTGCAGGACCTCGACAACAACGCGACGATCGGAGCGTAAAATCGATTATCGCCGGTCTCCGCATCAGAGCTTAATGAAGCCCGCCCTACCGGCATTGTAATTCTTACAACTCACTGGTTTACAATCCAACGTGAAAATTAAGAAAATTACACCGGGTGTTCGTGGAGTGGCCCTGTTAAGGCACCGTATAGTGAGATTCATCGCGGGCTTCCCTGACCAGCCCCCTCCCTCCCAAAGGAGAATGCCCCTGCCAATTCTAATGAAATTCACAAGGCACCTGCATAATATCAATAAAGATCCCTGGCTTGATATATGGCAGGGCCAATTTGGGTCCACCCGCCACCAGATGGGAGTACAGCGAACAATCAAGTCATTACACGGCCGTATTTGGCAGTTTATGGCATTCGCGCGTGTCGCGCTAACCAAAACAATTACAGCCTTCCAAACTCTAAACTCCTAACTACCCCTATAATCCTCTAACCTGATTAAGTTTATAAACCCTCAAAGTTCTTACTCCCTAATGAATTTCGATTAATATGTTCAAATTAAACAGGAACATTGTAAATTAATTGGTGCCCAACCTCGATTGCCTTTTGTTAGTTAATTCAGACAAAGGGAGGACAAATTTTTAACAGATTCGGCAAATTTACGCTGGTCACTTGTTCAAACGTTTTTACTTGTTTACAAGACCACAGTTTATATGTAAATACAGTTTACTAGGGATACAGCAATAAAATTTGTAGCATGCACTGTAAATGTACACAGTAAGTGAATTATGTGAAAGAAAAAGTTCAAACGGGTGAACGTGTTGGAAGAGGTCGATGTTTCCCTGTTTGTCCAACGGAATTCTACTGCAACTGGAATCTTTCAACCTGTTCTGCTATTTGCTATTGGGCTACGGGGCACGTTACATGCATATTCCCTGTGCTAGGCGTTTCCTGTTTTCCTCAGATGTCGATGTTTTCGTGTTTGTCCAGCCCGAATTCCACCTGTAACCTTGGAGGAATTATACTGTATACACAGTACAGTATAATTCCTCCAAGATGTAACTACAACTCGAATCTTCCAACCTGCTATTCTCTTCTTGGGGTACGCTGCAAGTAAAGGAAGAGCGAAATTGGCTATGAAAGAGCGAAAAAATAAAAGAGCTAATTTTCAGTGAGGCGATTGACACCATTCTTGTCATATACATGTACATGTAAGATATCAGCGATGTCTTCGACATCGGAAACTCAAAGTATGTCATGAGAGAGAACCAATGAAGAAAAACAAGGAATTAAATTTTCCAGGTCAGCGCTAGTCAAAGTTTCACTCTTTCGAAGATATCGCTCTTTTCAAAAGAGCAGACCCTAACTTAGCTCTTTTAGAGCCAATTTCGCTCTTCCTTTTTTAGAGAGATGCATATTCCATGTGCCAGCCGTTTTCTTTTTCCCTCATTGCCCAGTTCCCAAATACATGTAGATAATCAAACCACTTCCAAGGAATATCATCTTTGCCAAATAACAAAAATATCGTTCGTTCAAATACCATCAGCAATTTATATGAATAAATAAGGGAACTAACATCACCAATTTAACCCCCAGAACTTGTAGCAGTTTCCATTACCTTCCCTAACATGTAGTCAAATCAATTCACTGGCAATGTCAGCCTTTGCCAAATCACAAAAATATCAGTCGATCAAAAACCATCAGCTATGCAATACATGTCAAATAAATGAGGCAACAAAATATTATCAACTTATTCCCCAGAACGTGCTTCAATTTCCATTCACTCCCGAAACAGATTGCCTAATTAATTTCTACAATATGTGTACATGTAAGCTTACATGTATCAAGTCAACTTTGCCAAATTACAAAAATGACAAAAAGGTCGTTCGATCGAAAACCATCAGATTTAGCAACTTCCCCAAGATTTCCGCCGCCCTACACTGTATGCCCCGCGGGGGTGAGAGATAAGACAACTTATCAGATCAATTAATTAGCTTTATGGCGGTTAATTACAATAGGATGACACTAATTGTCACTTACTGGGAACACATTGGCCGCCATCTTAAGTGGATTTTGTCACCTCCGTTGACAGGTGATTTCATTCGCGTTCATTTTCAGATGATCTTTCTTCTCACGAGTTTTGATGAGATTCATTCCAGGTTTATTCAATAAATAATTCCTGACGTTTTTCTTGATTCAATACATGTATATTTGAGTTATTTTATATTTCATTTGCCATTGTGGTATATTCTCCAGCTGAGAGTCAGGCAAATTTCATGCTGATTTATCAGTTACAAAAACATGGGACCCTCGCAATTGTAGGCGTAAAGACAAAAGAGTACATGAAATTGGCTCTAGGTAACGGAATTACTCTCTGTTAATTCCGTTGCTGCAATAACAATTATTGCTTACATCATGAGTGTGGTGGTGTACGGGAAAAAGGCACTGGTAAAAAAGGCAATGGTAAAATAGGCACTGGTAAAAAAGGCAATGATAAAATAGGCACTGGTAAAAAAGGCATAATAAGCAAGAAGTCAATCTCCAGAATTCGTGAATTCTGGAGATTGACTTCTTGCTTATTATCATTTTGTGTGTCAATTTTGTGCTTTTCTGTATCTTGGGTAAAAAAGGCAATGGTAAAATAGGCACTGGTAAAAAGGCACTGGCAAAAAAGGCAATGGTAAAATAGGCACTGGTAAAAAAGGCAATGGTAAAATAGGCACTGGTAAAAAAGGCAATGGTAAAATAGGCACTGGTAAAAAAGGCACCGGTAAAAAGGCACATAAAAATCACGGGGTTTTATGTGCATTTCAGTTTTTACTGGATGTTAGTTGATGTGGGAATCGTTTCTCAATGGACGTGGAATATACTTTATGCAAGATAACATAGTTTTTATAATTTGAGAATCAACGTTGAAAATTGTCCATTAAATTTAATTCCTTTATCAGAGAACAGCCCTGGTCTGTAGTTGACTCTGCCAATAGAAACAAACGTACAAGCATCTTTGCACCATTGCTGACAGGTGTATGCAAGCAGTAATTACAACGGGGACATTAGAAATGTCATTTGGAGTCTGAGATGTGTTGCACTGAAAAATATGTCTTTAGTCTTTGACTGGGAATAGAACAAATGGCGTTCTGCCCCATTCAGTTGGTCTATTATCTAAAAACGCCTCTTAAAAAACCACCTCCCGTCGAAACGGACCCCGACACTTGTCTAGCTTCAAGGGAGGCATGAGTTCAAGGGTGCTCCTGGTCAGCGGGCTTTGTTTCTTGACGGGAGCCAGGTTTTATCGCGTGTTAAAAATCACGGAATCTGACCTGTTATATTACACTAATGATGTTATTTCACAGCACAAGAGCTTTCCTCACACTTGGCATCAAAAGCAGACGAGTTAGACCGGTTGGTGGCAGAGTGCCGTAAAGTGGATGTCGTTAAAACGGATCACGTGGCAAAACAATGGCCGCCAGGCTCGACTCATTTAATGTGATTGCATTGGGATTTTCCACGCCTCGGAGCAGTCGCCGATGCCCCGAGGGCCCCTGTTTGTTCCAACTCTGTGGAAATTCATCAAATGTTCAACCATCTAATTGTACAAGGTGGGAATGCCACGCTACATTCAGATTTGCCCAGTTAGTGGCCGATAAAACAAACAAAACAGCCACGTCTCCACCATGGTTCATTACTGACATGGGCTTGCTAATTTGGGTTTTGTCCTAGACGAATGGGCCCTGTGCCAATTAGTGCTATTTTGATGCCAGGGGAGGGGTCAGTCCGTGAAATCGTTTTGTGACTTCATCAAACCAAAAGTTGCAGGTTGCATGGGGAGTTTAGTGATGTTCACGAATGAAATTTAGCGATCATCAATCATTTCATGACATATTTGATAAATCAGCATCTGCTCACTTTTTGACTTAGGATTTTTTCAGACGCTAAATGCAGTAAGCCTCTCATGAAAGGTCGTATTGCTTCCATGGTTTTTTTCTAATTCTTCCATTTTTGCTAATCACCAAAGGAGAAGAGGGTGTCGGGGGTGTAGGGGGTGTCGGGGTGGCGCAATGGAAACATCGGCGCCTGCCACCACTGAGGTCGCGGGTTCGATCCCCGGTCGTGCAAGTGGCTTTATGTGGTAGAGAGGGCGATCTCTCCTCGACATCGTAGGTTTCCTCCGGGGTCTCCGGTTTCCTCCTACATATCATTAATATCGTCCAATATTGTTTGATGAGTAGCTATAATGCCCTAAGTGGGCGCTTGCACTCCTGAGATAATATTTTTAAAAAAAAAAAGGAGAAGATTGGGTTTTCCAAAAATAAACTAAAAATTTAAAAACAAATAATATACAACACCCAAGGGAGTAAGAAATAAAAGTGGAAAATAAGAACTGGGAACTTTGGCACTTTTGCGCGAACTTTTCAATTTCGCAAATTGGGATGGATTTTTTTCCCATTTTCAGAAATTTTCTTTTTCTTAAAATGACATGACTTTCAATTTTGTCTGATTTTTCGGGCGATCTTTCTCAAGATTGGAAAAAAATTCACCTCAATTTGAGAAACTGAAAAATTCGCACAAAAGTGCAAAATTTCCCACTTCTTTTTTCGACTTTTACATGTATTTCTTGCTCCCTTACCCCGAATTCCCACTTACTTGTAACTCTGAAGAAGATTACGTTCGTTTTGATTCACTAAGGAGGCATCCTCCCTTAGCAGGGCTTTGGTCTCGCTCCTCTTAATACACTCGCATGAGTGGATGAAGAGGAGCGAGGGAAAAACCCCTGCTGTGGGAGGATGCTAAAGAGGATATTACACTTACGCTGTGAGAAGTGTGTCCAAAAAGAATGGACCCAAAGATTCTTGGCACCAGTAAGAATTAAACCCCTGGAGTTAAAACCAGCCTTGTATTCATTAAAAAAATGTGTTGCTTTGATTCTTTAAAGGGGCTATTACGCCTTTGTTTAAATGCAGCCAAGTCAGTACAAAGAAAATGAATGCTTTTTTGTGTTTTTAAGTGGAGGACAGTGTCTTTAAAACCATTGTAGCTGCCAAAAACCAAGAATAAAAATCGTCACATAAATTGTTACTTTACAAATGAACAGAATAGCCCTCGGAGCAAAATAATCATCCTTGCCATTGATTTGCTAACAGTTATGAAAAACTATTATGTCGTGTTAGCCGAATTAAATTGGAAATTAAAATGTCTTGATTTTCATTTGAAGGTTACCGCTCTTGATTAAATGAAAACAGAGCTGTCACAAATCTGACCCCTGGCAGCCCTTCTTAAAATCGACTTCGCTTTATATTTCTTCATGAAGTCCACTTCATAATGATATGTTTACAATATCGAAGTAAAAACCGTAAGGCAAACGGAAGCGACCAATTTCCGACATGTTGCAAAATAACCGAACGACAGACGGTACATGGGTTTCATTCAATATCAAAATGTTCTTTTGGAATTCAATTAGCTGGTCTGTTTTGTCTGGTCTTCAGCTGAACTGTGATGGAGGCAACTCCGCATGGTAAAAAGCGAAAACGAAGAAAATAGAAGCGTAATTTGCTTCAGTCGGTGATAAAGGAAACCGCTTGAGGCTACGGGACTTTACGGCAGAAATATCCGTGATGGATGCGATAACTCGAGTCCAGCATCGCTTGTTAAGAATGGTCGCGCTGTAATAGGGTCAGGTTTATTGTGTCCTCGTTTTGAATACAATCAACGGACAACAGAGACAGTGCTGTTATTTCAACTCGTCTCCTTTCAAGAGTCCGCCGGGGAAACACTATCGGAGCATCATTGTTAAATCAAGGCAATTTTAACGGGGTAGAATCGGCTAAGCAAATTTAGCACTCTGGACAAATTGGGACTTAGATTTCGCGCTGATAGATCCTAGTAACCACGACCCCTTAATCATGACTGAATTTAGTGATATTATCTTAATACGTTCCGGCCAATTTGGGAGAATCTCGCTTGTGGACAAGGCTGAACGTATTGCTATGGTGTGAGAAGTAATCAAGGGCAAGTTCAATTGAAACATTAAGCGAAATTTGATGCTTGATTTGGACGAGAGGCCAACACGATATTTCGTGTTTCAGCTTAGTGATCGTCTCATGACCCACATTGGAATAATGTAAACAAGGATTGTATGACCAATGCGTCAAGATTAAAATTTTTATTAAATTTTCATTATCTAATTTTAATACAACATGGATGAATGGATGGTTTTGGCTGCATTCGTGAATGAGCTTTTTGAGGTGATGATNTTTATCCCCCCCCCCCCCCCATTATGACATGGTATTAGCATGTAATACGAAATTGGTAGAATGGTACATTCAGACATGAAATGAACGTCATCTCCTACTTTCTGACAGGGTAATTTAGAGTGCCATCAGTATGACATAACACTATGCCATAAACCAGTAGTACAAAATTGTTGGAATATTAGACGTACTGTACACTTACATTAAAACAAGAAATGAAATTCATTTCCTATTTTCCGACCTGGCGATTTACATGTAGCGTTGGTTCCAAATGTTTCATTTCTTTAGAGAATGAGGAACCTAACTCACTTCTTCAATAGGTGTCACTAGTGGTTAAATCTATTGAATTGAAGGGACATTCAGGTCCTGATCAATTTCCCACACAAAAGGCATCCATTGCATAGGACCTGATTACTGTGTGCTGCCCTCTATCACAGTTACGATCCCCATTGGAAGACCCTTTATTAGTTGATCGGTCTTTTCATTGACCATTGGTGACACCTATCGACCGTTCCAATCATGACTTTGTAACAAATGATATGAATAAAATGATATAGGAAACAGACCGATAAACAAGTCAGAAATAACGAGATTTACCGAGAATTCGTGTTAAAGTTTTTATTTTAAACTAACGATCAAAGTCGTTGAAACACTCCAAAGCCACTTGAACAGAATCAGTGATTGCTAATTAAGATGTAAGTCACATCTTCTAGAACACAATAAAAGTATCCATCCTCAAGAACTGCCAACTGGAATCACCGCCATCCGCTAGCTAATTAATCTACGCGCTAAGGAGCAGGCGGTGGTTGTTGAACGTTTTTATTTTGATGAATTTCACCTCCAGCTATCGTCTGCGGCTTGACAGGTTGTGCAATGAATCTGAGAACGATTTGGTCATTTTTGGGCCGGCATTGTTTGGTCGTCAGCCGAAAGGGTCCCGGTTGGCGCGGACAGGAAGTGCCTTACACAACTCGTAAATGATCCGTGTTGACATCGTTTTCACTTTTTGTCTCATCGTCGAGTCTAAGCCAGGCGCACACTGACGGCAGATCTCAATGCGGTAGGGGTGTTTTTAAAGTTGACTGACCCAACGTTATGTCGACCCGTCATTCAGCAGGCCAGTCGACCTTAAAAACATCCCTACCGCATTGAGATTTGCCGTCAATGTACGCCTGGCCTCGGCGACCATTTTCCCCGACACTGGCGGAGATTATCGCAGTTTTCCAATGGGGGCAGCATCTGTACATTATGCACATATCAACTTTAAAGCCGCACTGTATTGAATTTTGTGGCATTCTCAAAGTGTTCGGAGAGTGCAGGTTGAGGTCTTATAGCCTCGAGAAGGTCCTCAAAATGCTGCCTGATGCGTACTTCAAAGAATCAAGCCCTAGTTTTCAGCACACATTGAAAAAACTGCAGGCAGAGCTCTAAGGCCCCTATTACATAGAAGTATACGGTATACGAAAACGCCAGTTAACAAACGCTTCAAATGGATTCACGACCATGATGCCATTGTTAACCAGCGTTGTCGTATGTAATACGGGCTTTATGTATTCAGATAGAGTATAGTACATTTTACACTACTTTAACGTCGGAGGACGGGAGGACTTTCTGAATTCAATACAGTGTAGCTTTAAACTTCTTTTACGCCAAAACATGTGTGATATCTGGCAACCGACACCGGTCCACTGTTCATAGAAATGATGAGTTCCACACAAGACTTCTGCACGTTTTATGACAAAGTTTTAGCCCAAGGCGAATCAAAGCCATTAAATTGTCGGTTCAGCCACTCTTTCTCTTCTAGATGCTTTTTCTGTGATTTATCTATGAGGGTAACAAAAGATAAAGAGTGCCATGGATGGTGGCCCGGTTCTCAGATCCTTGTCATAAATTGAGATGACACTTATTCAGATTGTCAGGAACTCCCAAAGGTTGGCCGCCCGATGTGTTTCTTAGAGAGGACGAACCTCAAAGAATAACATTGCTGTAATGAACTTAAAAGGGTGATACCCACTATACAATATAGGTCGAGAAAATTCGTGATACTCGTTCACTGTAAAATTTGAAATTTTGGTCTTAAAGCATCACTTTGTATCGTCCTATTCTACATGTAAGTCACAAATAAATTCTAAGTCACAAAATACATAATTAGAAATGCTCAGAAAAGTTGCTTTTGGGGGTTTATTTGTCACATGGATAAAACTGCTTAAAGCCCAACAGTATGTATTAGGTGGTGACTCTTTCTCCCTCCCTACCTTGATAAGACTGGTCTCCTGTCCAACCTGTATATAGCCAGTGGTAACAGCGAGGCTGGACTGAACATATGTCGAAACAAAAATGGCCGCCATACCTTCATCACTTGAGAAGTTCAACGTGCTGTTATAGGGTGACTAACCCTTCATCAGGTAAGGTAACATGCTTCAACTCATTCTTTCATGTGTAGCAACACTCCCAATACCTAATTGGTAACTTAGATCATTCAGATAGATAGATTTGAACAGTCTTGTCAAAGGTCAAATGTTACGTCCGCCGTCGTGAGATACAAAACCTAACGCATACTATTGGGCTTTAAAGCATGTCATTTTGTATCGGCCAGTCACAAATATATAATCAGAACCTCAAAAAAGTTGCTTTTTTGGGTTTTATTTTTCACATGGATGAAACTGCTTAAATCAGCCACCTGCTGGCCTACTCTCTTCCCAACGCCACCAAACCTTCAGATCAAGGGAAGTTCAGATAATTTTCGAAAACTGCCCTTTTCCCTCTTCTCTACACTTGACCCTTGTTTTGATCCCTCTTTTACTGCAAGGGTCCTCAGAGCTACCGCATCCATTCTTTTGACATCAATAGTCCAGTTGTAAAGTTCGACAATGAGGCCTGACTCAATGGAATATCTCGAGGCAGTTGGATACCATTATCTAACCTGAACTTCTAAAGAATAAATCCAACTAATCTATAATCAAAAGCCTTTTTAACATCCATGATCATCCTCAGCCTCTACGCTTTCAGATAAGTTTGCCTGAGCTCTTGACTATCTCTCAACCAACAACCTGTTGAGCACTTGGACATTGTCTAGTTCCGTGATAATTTCCGTTTCATTCAAGTTCATGCAATGGCTGTGTTGTTGACCCACTGTGTATCTCACCGTGCCCCTGCAACAATTGGCTTAGAACCCTCCAATTCTTTAATCTCTAACGCTATTCTTCCGTTGGTTTGACAAGGATCTTCTTGAAGCGCGGTGTCCATCTTTCCAAAACTCAACAACACTTCTAATCTCCAAACACAAATTCAAAACATTACATCTTCCCTTGACGTTGTTACATCTGACGTCAAATATCACAAGTTGGTAAATATTTATTAACAGCTTCAATCTCTTGTCGTTACACCAGCCTGAATAGGCCATAATGGCCAAATCCCACTCGTCTCTTTGTCAAAGAACGATTCGAATTATAATAGCGTGATAGTTGGACCACGGCCCCGCGGAGCCGGCACAGGTTCGGTAGTCTCCGCGACGCCACTCGCGCGGCCATGCCTACCGTGTTAGCTGAACATGCCATTCTGCAGATGCTGGTGTAGATTAGGCGGTGAGAAGTGTGAAAATATTAGGCCAGAGTGCGATATCGTGGTTAGAATCTGATTCCTTGGTGTGTCATTTTGAAATGTGGATCATTATGTTTGATTCCCGATGGCGGGTGTTACGTCCGGGCGAGAATACAGCAATGCGTCCAATATTTTCACTGCTTCCGGCGCCATTGTCAGATCGTAAGTCCTCGGCGTAGAGTGACTACTGAAAGAATATTGGTGATGAAATCAGGTTCGCAAAACGATATTAATGCCTACTTGGTTTATTTCACAGTCACAAGCTCAACTACCATGGGTTCAATTACACAGCATGAAATAACAACAGGTTTCTAAGGTGAAAGTCAGAGATCTACCAGTCTCGAACCCACGGATCCTCGCTATAAAGCATCTGTGTTGAATTACACAGATACATAAGGTGTACTTTTTTCAGTCATTACTGTTTCTGCATACATAACGCATTATGAAGTACATGTAGGGTATAGTAGTCGATGATTGAGCCCGCTACCTTTAGGAAGGGAAGGCATGCTCGACTCGGCCTTGATCGTGTCTCCCTGTGTCTGGAGGTGTCACCCGGTGTCTGATGGTGTTTCCCGGTGTCTGATGGTATTTCCCGCTGTTTGATCGTGTCTCCCGGTGCCTGATGGTGTTTCCCGGTGTCTGATCGTGTCACCCAATGCCATCTGATCGTGTCTCCCGGTGTCTGGTGGTGTCTCCCTGTGTCAGACTGCGTGTGGCGGTGTCTCCTCTCCTCTGGCGTTGTCTCCTTGAATCTAATGGATTCTAGTGAGATCAAGTATGAAGTCCCGTCTAACCTTGGCGGTTGACTACTTGACGCAGCCCTGATCGTGTCTCCAGGTGTCTAATGGTGTCTCTCGGTGTCTAACTGCGAATGTCTCCTTGCGTCTGCTGGTTTCCAGTCATTGTAACCAACTTTAGGACCTATCTGACCTCAGCGGATGATTTTTTGGTTTATACCACTGCGCCTTTCTTCAGTCTCTCGAAACCTGCTAGCAGCTTAAACGCCGAAAAAGATTGCCCACCTCTGCCAATTATTCGGCTGAGTTTGTTAAACGAATCACGTGCAGAAGGTATCAATAATGAACAAATTGAACCAAGGAAACCTCATTCCTCGTGTGGAGCGATTTTACGACATTGGGTTGCCGTGTCAGTGCAGCGCCGTTTAATCTACCTCATAAAGATGGAAGCGGAACACAAGTCGGAGGCATGGCTTACAATGAAATTTATATGAATTTTAT